>JBAKGM010071489.1:0-13878 GCA_037177215.1 Asparagus racemosus
GGCCATGGCAGAGCCTCGACCAGGCAGCTCGGCAATAGCCGGCCGAGCGCCTCGGCCTGGTCAAGGCGCTGGGTGCCTCGGTCGTGGCCGAGGCACCTCGTGGTGCCTCGGTCGTGGCTGAGGCACCTCGTGGCTCAGTCATAGCCGAGTTGCCACGTTCTAACCGTCATCGAGTTTTTTTTGACATTTTTATGATTCTTTTCAGATCTTTTGATGTAGTATCTGACTTTATTTCATCTTTTTTGGTAGCTTGCGATGTCGTCGGTAAGATCACACGCTCTGAGGAGCTAGTCGTCTACCCCTTCACGTGAGGGTGTACCCCCATCATTCGCCAGTGAGCTTTTTGCACCTTTTTGTACACTCACGGCTTGTATACGCATACTACATCCCTACTTCGTTCTCCTTAGTGAGGCGATTGGGAAGAGCCTTGATTCTCTGTGGTGAGGATCGACGCTTAAAAAGATAGGTTTTGCTTGGTCATCGTCTATCTTTCGGCCAATAACGGGGAGATTTTGCACTGTACTACGGTCGGTAGGATAGGATATCCCGTTACTTCATTTATGTGATGGGGTATATTGTCCTACGAGCTCGTAATGCATCCGGAATCAGTTCTTTGGTTATAAGTTCGTGACTCTATCTCACGAGTTTGCGAGATGAGTTCGACGCCCCATATTTTCCTTCAAATATATTTTATAGTTGAGTTTAACCCATTCTGATTTTTCATTTCAGTCGAGTATCCCACTGGAGCGTTTTCTTCTCACGCAGTTGATGGTTGTCGCGGCGAGTATTATTCCACATGTGATGACCCTGCCATTTTGACTTCACCTCAGTTTGCACCGGCTGTACCACTTGTGAGGGACACCAGCTCTACTCAGCCTCTGAGAAAGACAGACTACTTGTTTGGTGATTCCGTCGAGGACTCGGATGCAGCCTTCATTGAGAGAGAGCAGTGGCTACACAAGGATGATGGAGGGTCCTTATACCTCCAGTGGATACCCCACCATCATTATTTGACCGAGCTAAGGCACCAGGCCATGGCACAGGAGATGTCGTGGTGCCTAACAGAGGAGTGCGACCACATTCACTACGGGTTCATTACCCACCAGGCGGTCCCTGGCTCGAGCAGGAACCGTGTAGTCAGATTACATCCTAAAATATTAGGGTTAGACTCACCACCCGTGATGAGTTTTACACTACTGCCCAGAATTTAAAGAATTGTCTCATGAAGCTGGGGTGAGAGATGCCGATGTCCTATCACAGATTTTATAGCTAGGTTCATTCTGCAGATAGGCTCTGGTGGACTCGTCTGATGAGTTACGTCATTTGCCGATGGGACGAGGAGCTTCGTACCTGTGGCTTACATGCCATGATCTACACCACTATGTACGGGCTTCCGATTAGCGCCAACCACTTCTTTGCTTTATCTGAGCTCTACGATCCTAATTCAAACACATTCTCAATTAGGCATGGTGAGCTAGGGCTAGCCCTCCATGAGATGCATCGGATCTCCGGTTTACCAATGGGGAAGATGATATATCAGGAGTATTTCCCTTCGAATCAAGAGTTGGGCCAGCTGAGGAATCGCATGCCAGGCCGCTATGACACCTTATGGGACCTCATCTGCCATTATCACATCGCCTTGGCACAGACTGAGCCGCTGGCGAAGAAGAAGTTACAAGTGAGCCTAAAACAATTTGCGAATTATTTGTTCAGGCACCTGGAGAGCCCTTCTGGTGAGGGGATTTGTGAGTCATCACCTCTCACCCCTTTAGAGGTAAATGAGTCGATCAAGAATTCCGACGCTAGCTCCTATACCCTTGGCAGCTCTGAGGATGGTTTTCCTATAGGGACCAAGTTTGTAACTTTCTTGTTGCATGCAGTGAAGCTGATCCAGCCGATGACTCTTTTAGCCAGCTACCTCACAATCTTGTTGAATAAGTGCATGGTACCGTATCAGTCTGGCGATGCCCTATCATTGGAGGTGCTTTACCCCACCGTTCAGCTAGCCCATAAGAAGGAACTTTTCCTTCTTCCAGTCATGGTGGCCAATATTCATTGTGGGCTCCGTCGAATAGTTAGCATCTTTACTCAGGAGAAAGGCGAACCTTCGACTGAGATTCGTCACGCTAGGGTGGAATTCCCATACACCTATTTGATGGCATGATTCATACTTCACCGCCCTAATATGATGTCAGCACCGAGGCTTGCCGATCCATCCATCCCCTTACTTAAGTTGCTGGAGGATTGTAAATGGAAGGGGCGTGGATTGCAGAAATAAGAAAGTAGCTGCAGATACACAAGGGTTGGGTCTTCTCTAGATGCTTTCCCTGATTCTCCGATCAGTACGACGAGTCTTTGATTGACGAAGAGAGACCAAGGGCAAATCAGACTTTACTTGATGTCAGCTACTTCAATTAGCTGACGAACATTAGGCCGGGCTATCTCACCTTTCGGGTGAGAAACGAGTGCTTCATTGAGCCATATCCCCCTTGTCGCTTCGCCCGTTAGTTTGATTGTGACCAACTTTATGTGGGAAATCTGAACCAGCAGCTTCAAACTCACCGCGGATTGGTGGACGGCGTCCGAGCGTGGTTATGGAGCGTGATGAGGTGCACTGGTGCTAGGTTTAGCCTTCTGAGTGCTGACCACTAGCTGGAGTCAACATTCCTACACTGCAGTTGGCTTTTGGTAGCTAGCGAGCCTGTTCCCGTGAAGCCCCTCGACAAATTGGTGGTCGAAGAGAACTCTTGGGCTGACACTCAAATGATTTAGAGGGCTGCTCGAGCACAAACAAAGCACTACGAGACTCGTCAACCGACGAGAATGATGAGGAGGTCCTTAGTTCTGCCGATGGGATCTCAGGAGACGATCATGGAGAGGACACAATTCATGAGGACTTTGGTACTCTCTTTTCCCCTTTTCGCTTCCTCTTTCCTTCCTTGTTGATTATTGGGTCTGACGGCAGCTCAATTTCTCAGGAGTGTCAGCTGAGGAGGTTCGCCCTAGTTATGGGGGAAAGCCTCGAGCTAGGGCTCAAATTTTCAAGCGAAAGAAGTTAGCCCACAAGTCCCATTCTGGTCCTCGTGCTTTTGATGTGGACTTGACTGATGAAGACCCTGTCAGCAACAGAGGTAATGCTTAACCATCATGTAGTCCTTTTGATCGTTTAATTCTTCACTCTTTTAATGATTTATTATGATTCTTTTATTCCGTTTAAAATAATTAACCATAATACTCGTAGGATTTTTTTGGCAAACCCTCAGCCATTAACGGATTTGAATGAGCCTTTACCAATTATTGTTTGAATCAGGCTAGCATGCAGATTATCAAAACCCGTTCCGCATGTGACGTTGTGCTAAAAGAATGAAACTCTCTTAGACTTGGCACTATGACATTGAATACATAGGCTTCGTACTCTTTTATGGGTAAGAGACTAACCGGCAACGCGTGTTAGGCGTTGACTTTAAGGTTATTGGCCAACCCCCAGCCATTAATGGATTTGATATGCTTTTACCGATTACCATTTGAATCGAGCTAGCATGCAGATTGTCTAAATTCGTTCCGCACCTAACGTTGTGCTAAAAGAATTAGACTCTTTTAGGCTTCATGCTACGATGTTGAATGCGTAGACTTTGTCTTTTTCACAGGATAGACTAATCTGACGACATGTGTGAGGCGTCGACTTATCCTTGCTTAGGATTCTAGATCAAATTCTCTAAGATGAATCTTGGACTGAAGAATTAGAAAATATTGATGTGGGAAAGAAAGACTTTTTTATATTCTGTTTCCCGATGATGGAGAGAAAGGATTTTTGTCCTGTATCCAAATGAAGATGAGCTCGAAACAAGTAAAGGAGGATCTTGTCTGGTATCACTTGCTTGTAGAGAGGAAGGAGGATCTTCTCTGGATAAGGAACGAATTCGAAAAAAGAGAGGAAGGTTTTGTATCCTATCTCGTGCTAGTGGAGAGGACAGATTTTTGTCTTATCTCCAGAAGCTGACCAACTCAAAACAAGAGAGGAAGGTTTTGTATCATGTCTATTGTTGGTGGAGAGGAAGGAGGATCTTATCTCCAATCTCTGGGTAAAGAACGAATTCGAAACAAGAGTAGAAAGATATTGTCTCCTATCTCTTGCCAGTAGAGAGGAAGAATTTATATTCTATCTTCGGATGATCATGCACTCATAACAAGAGAGGAAGGTTTTGTATCCTATCTCTACTGATGGAGGGGAAGGAGGATCTTGTCTCCTATCTCTGGGTACTAGAATGGAAGGATTTTTGACCTGTCACCAGTGAAAGAAACTAAAAGTGGGATATCCACTTCGAGAATCTTGAGAGGTGAAACTAAGAGTGGGATCTCAACTCCGAGAATTAGAAAGATTCAGATAACTTTCACATTTTATTACTTGATCTAGCTCAAAACAAGAGAGAAATATTTTGTATCCTATCTCTTGCTCTCGTGGAGAGGAAGGAGGATCTTGTCTTCTATCTCCGATGATGGAGAGGAAGAATTTTTGTCCTATCTCCAGTGAAGGTGAAATAAGAGAGGAAGGTTTTGTATCTTATCTCTTGCTCATGGAGAGGAAGGATGATCGTGTCTCCTATCTCCGATGATGGAGAGGAAAAATTTTTATATTCTATCTCCAGTGTTGATAAAATAAGAGAAGAAGGTTTAGTATCCTATCTCTTGTTGGTGGAGATGAAGGTTTTGTATCCTATCTCTGGTGCTGAAGAGGAAGGAGTTTTGTCCTGTCTCCAGCGTGAAGGAAATTTTAAGTGGACCTCTTGTTCATGGAAGGAATCAAGAGGAGATTTTGATAGATTAGACTAGAAAGTTTTCTGTAGACCCACCGTCAATGAGTTTGATCAGTGAGGAAATTTACGGTGGAGGATAAATTCAAGGTAATCCTTGAGGAAAATAGGCGAAATATCCCATGAGGAACTTCCCGTTAAAGTGGATTATCCCGAATATACTAAGGATAGTACTTTTTTAGAAACTTCTCATTTATTGGCATTAATTGCATGTCGCCATTTTGGGTAATCAGACGATAAGCACCGTTTGAATAGACTATCTCTATTACGAACGGTCCTTCTCACTTGGGTTCCAATTTAATTTTTTCTTAGAGCCGAGGATTATCGGTCGTCGAGCAGTGAGGACTAGATCTCCTTCTTTAAAACTCATCTGTCGTACTTTCTTGTTGAAAGCTCTCAACATTCTAGCTTGGTAGAACTCAATACGTTGTTGAGCTTCCAGGCGCTTTTCATCCAACATCTCGAACTCTTCGAGACATTTCTGATGTTGTTCTACGACCATCATCTCTGTTGCGAGGGTGATGCGAAGTGACGGGAATTGGACTTCTAGCAGAAAAACTGCCTCTGCCAACCGTAGACTAAATTGTACAGGGTTGCTCCGGTTGGTGTGTGTATGGTGGTGCGATATGCCTAGAGTGCTTCTCTGAGTTTATCGTCCCCATCTCGCTTGTTAGTTTTCACAAGCTTTGACAATATCTTGATGATTGTCTTGTTGAACGCCTCTGCCAACCCATTTGCAGTGGGATTATAGACTGTCAATGAGATGTCTTGGATCTTAAACTTCTCGCAAAACCTAATGAAGGCATTGCTGATGAATTGAGGACCATTATAGTGCACAATCTGTCTCGGCGCACCGTGTCGATAGATGACATGGTGCTTGATAAACTTGATGACGTTGCTCATCTTCACTTCTTTAAATGGGATTGCTTCAGCCCACTTGGAGAAGTAGTTGGTGATTGCAAGAATGAACCGATCACTTTTAACCGATGGGGGAAAATAGGACCCACAATGTCCATCCCCCATGTTTCAAATGGCCAGGATGTAGCCGAAGGATGCAATTGCTCTAGAGATTGATGCATGTAGTTCGCGTGAATTTGACACACGTGGCACTTTCGAGCGTACTCAATTGCGTCATTGACCATCATTGGCTAGAAGTATCACATTCTCCTGATATGATCATAGAGTTCGGGACCAGGCTAATGTGCACCACATTCGCCTCCATGTTTCCCGAAGGAGCTCTTCCGCCTCTTTGTTTGAAAGGCACCAGAGCAACAAGCCATCATACTCGTGACGATATAACATCTGGGTCTCTGCATCATAAAAGAACTTTGGAGCTCTTCATCGAATCGATTCTCTCCCCTTCATGTCCTCTAGCAAAATGCCATGTAAGACGTAGTCGATTATGGAGAAACGCCAATCTCGGAGTTCAAATTTAGTTTGGGTTGCGTACACCTCTTTGGTAACCACCCCTTGTCTTCCTCTGCCTCATCATATATCGGCACGAATAATTAATGAGTTTTGACCGTGACTAATTGTTCAGTCTTGGGAGGTTGCACTAACAATACCGCCAATGCCGCTAATGCATCTGCATATGCATTCTGGAGGCGTAGGATGTACTCGATGAAAAATTCTTCAAACGAGTCTGCCATCTCAATAGCCGTCTGGTGATATGGAATCAGATCTAAATTTCTAACTTCATAGTGCCTATAGATCTGTTTGACTATGAGTTGCGAATCACCATAGGCTTCGAGATATTCTACCCACAAATCTTTAGCAAAACTGAGTCCAATAAGTAACGCGTTATATTCGGCCACATTATTGGAACATGGCTCAGTTAGTGAATAAGCCCGTGGCATCACATGTTTCCCCGGGAAAACGAAGACAGCTCTAACTCTGGCAGAAATCTTAGAACATCTAGGGGTGCTCACCACATTAGTTGCTCGAGAAGCTCTGTCAAAGTACAATCGCTATATTTGGTTGTGCGATGTAGTGTTGACTTTGTGGGCTTCATCTGGTAAGTCGTCATATAATTCGGCCGCATCCATCGTTGGATTTGCTACCAAAAGGTCACAAATCACTTGTCCTTTGATCGACTTCTGTTGTTTGAAATGCAAGTCATATTACGACAAGAGCAAGGCCCATTTCGCCAAACACGAACTCTTAGAGGCTAGTTGCGCCATGAATATTCAGACTGGATTCACATTGGAGATAACATAAATCGTCTGTCTGACCAAGTAGTGCCACGTCTTCTGAATTGCGAACACCAATGCCAGGCACTACTTCTCGATCATTGGATAGTGAGATTCAGTAGTCACTAGAGTTTAGCTCAGGTAATACACTGTCTGTTCGTGACCGCTGCCATCGTCTTGCACAAGTAAAGCGCTTAACGAATGGTCCGTTGCCTTGGTGCAAACCAAGAATGGATTACCTGACTACGGTGCAACGAGAATAGGAGGTTTTGCTAGATACGCTTTGATATCCTCGAATACCTTCTGACAAGCATCATCCCAAATAAATGATATGCCCTTCTTGTTCAGCTTGGAGAATGGCTGGCACTTCCCAGATAGGTTCGAGATGAAACGCCGAATATACGCCAATCGCCCCTGTAACCCCCTGAGCTCTCTTAGATTTCTTAGGGGTTGCAGTTCTAGAATCGCCTTCACTTTATCAGGGTCAACGTGGATGTCCTTATTAGTAACAACGAATCCAAGGAACTTACCATTGGACATTCTAAGAAAATACTTGGCAGGGTTCATCTTCAGCTTATGAGCTCGCATGAGCTTGGACACTGTCCTCAGGTCTTTGATGTGATCATTTTTATTGCGGCTTTTCATGACCTAATCATCAACGTAGCATTCAACCGTTTTCTAGAGATGTTCTTAGAAAATCTTCATCATCGCTCACTGGTACGTGGCGCCTATGTTCTTCAAACCGAATGGAATGACTATGTAGCAAAAGATCCTAAGGGGAGTTTTGAACGCTGTGTGTTTCGCATTGCCCGGGTGCATCTTGATTTGATTATAACCTGAAAAGCCATCCATAAAGGACATTCTCTCAACCCACCCGTATTGTCGATGATGACATTAGTGATTGGGAGAGGAAAGTCATCCTTAGGGCATGCGGCGTTCAGATCTCTGTAGTCGACACAGATCCTGATCGTCCCATTTTTTTTCAAAATCAGGACAGTATTTACCACCCAATCTGGATGTTGTATCTCCATGATGAAACCCGACTCAATGAGTCTCTTTACTTCTGCAACAATTACCTCCATAATCTACAGACGAAATCGTCTTTGCTGTTGCTTGACAGGTTTAGCATCCGATTTGATGATGAGGTTGTGGGTCGCCACATTTGGGTCAAGCCCTGGCAATCTTCGTAGTTCTAAGTGAACACGTCGATATATTCCCTAATAAGAGCAATCAATTCCTCCTTTTCGTCTAGGGGAAGACTACCGCTCATGAATATAGGCTATTGAGGTGATGAATCCATGAGTCTTCCCATGTTGGCATATCCTCATCATCCTCCATAGTGGTGGAGTCGGCTGTAGCCATATTTGACATTAGACCCTTGAAGACCTCACTAAGACCTCACTAAGGCTGACGTCGGAATCCCAAGCAGATGAGTCAGATGAATATCCATCTTCTGCATCGGGTGATCGGTTATCAACCAACCAAGAGCACTCATCTTCCAAGGAGGATGCATACCCTAATCCTCTCCTGAATGTGTAATAGTTGTCACGCTTTCCTTTTGGGACATGCACAGCTCTGGGCAGGACTTGAGGACCTCATCCGAAACAAAGACTTCCCCCTTGCGCAAGGTGGTACCCCTATTTCCTCATGAGGTCTAGTATTTCTGAGCTGTATCTAAATACGTGAAGTCTAGGCTCATTGTCATCGACGTCCACCCTTAAAAAGTGGTTTGGTGTTTGAATTGCATTTCCTTTACCATAAACCCAGTCGTTTTCATTGCTTGTTCTACTTGGGATGACAAGTGTTATCCCAAAAGAATCTCGGAACTGCTTTTGTGTTATATAGGATGATCGGGTCAGTAAGTGTAGCTCGGGGTCATCGTACAATTCTGTCATCACATCGGCAAAAGACAACGAGTACTCTAAATCATCTTTTTTTACTTCATCGGCAAGTTGCCAGTTACAACTATTATCCGATGATTCTTCATCATCAAGATTAATTACTATGGGTACAATGTCATTTAAAACAAAACCACCATCGTAATCAAGCATGGCTTCGGTATTAGCTTCCCCACCATTGTCCCTGCCTTGGGCTGATGATTCAGTATCAGACTTATCATTGTAAAGGAGAGAGTCAGTGAAGTAATTCTCCATCCCCTTAAATGGTTGCTTGTTCGTAACCACTGTCTTGACTTCATTATTCGTGTTGATATATTTTAGACACTGATGAAGAGTAGAGGGAACTATAATATTATTATGGATCCAAGACCGACCTAACAATAAGTTATAGGAAGTCTTTGCATCAATTACATAGCGTGTGACTTCGGACTTTAGATCTCCTATTTGGCACTTCACTCGGATTTTACCAAGCGGGCCGAGACCTGCTGGTGTTAAATTCGTAGATCACGGTGCCTGTTGATGCCAGCTAACTGGCAGGAATCCCGATGCTATACATGAGGCGCAAGGGTATGATACTCACAGCGAAACCCAGATCAACTTGAATCCGGTTGACCTCACAGGAGCCAATATACCTAGTAAATTAAAGTAGCCTGTGATGCTTAGAATTTCTCATCTGCATGTCCTCCTTAGTAAAGGTGATGCAAGGGAGGTGCTTGGTGGCAAGGTTGCACTGTTGAGCTACTGACATCTCTGGCTCCTCAGGAGTTGGCTTGATCTGAGTGAGGAATACTTCAGAGTCAACCAAGGCCTCTTGTAAGGCTTCTCGAGTCTCTTTGGACAGCCGTAGCAACTCATAAAGAGTGATCTTCGATGGGATATTAGCCAATTGGGCCACAACGTTGAAGCGATATGGAGAGTTCGAATTTCTCAGTTTGTCTCTTCCAATCTGGTGATTGAATTGAGATTACTTTGGGAGAACTTCTTGCGCCTGCTTCTCCTTTGGTTTAGTCGCATCCTCCTTGGTAGCCACCTGCTGCTGTGCCTTTTCAGCACATATAAGGGGAGTTATTAGCTCCGTCAATGTCTTAGCATTTGGGTTAGCAACTTCAGGGTACTTGTACCTATACTCGTGCCTGCTCCTGGTGGCGAGAACTTCATGTTGCTCTTCGGAGAGTTGGAACATCATGATCCATCATCATCCTTCTCCAAGATTGCTGAAGTAGCATGGCATAATTTCCCCTTCCCTTTTGATGTTTTTCCAAATGAAAAAGGTGCCCATTGATTGTCTTCCAGTAGGTCAGGATGGACCCACAGAATTTCACCATTTGAAGTGGTATGTGGCACAAGACCCTTTTCACATTTACTGTCTTCACTCCCACTTTAACAACGGGCTTCGGTTGAAACCACGTCAATGGTACTAATCTGAAGTTGGTAGATACAGCATTCGCCCCCACTTTTTTCTCTTTGGAAGGTAGGGGTAATGACTCTCACATCAATCAAAGCTTGGATTTTATCCTTGAGATGATAGCATGCCTTCGTCAGGTGATGCACCGCCCTATGGTACGCGCAGTATTCCAGATCCATGACTTGTTGGCCTGCTCCCAATTCACAGTCCGTGGGAGCTAGATTTTGTTGATATCCATGAGGTATTTGAAGATCCTAGGAACCTCTTCATCCTTAAGGAGTATAGTTTGGGGAATCTGGAACCATGGGGTTTCTGCTGTTGTGGCCTCTGCTGCCATTGGGGCGATGACTGTTGCGACGCTTGCTATTGCAATTGTTGCTGTGGTTATAGCTGGAACGTCTGGTTCACAACCACTGTTCTCGCCTGCTCCTTCCCCTTGCTGCGTGGGATGAAGTTTCATTTAGGAACTTCTACCGCCGGCTGGCCTCTTTCTACCTTCTTCCTCTTGAGGAATTGCTTAGCTTGCTCTCCACGCACCTTCAAATCCTTCCATGTACTAAACGGTGCTGTTCCCATAGCTTCGAGTACATCTAATGACAGGTTGTTGTGGTAGGTTTGGAGGATGAACTCCTCAGTTATCAGATCCCGGCAATTCATCGCCTTGTTCCAGAACCGTTTGACGAAGCTGTCAACTGTTTCTCTGTCCTTTTGCTTCTCATCTAACAATGTCCTGATGGATATCTCAGTGTCATCGTCGAAGAAGTTTATAAGGAATATGGATACCATGTCGTCCCAGCTGGTAACGCTCCCTAGTTTGAGACGGCGGTACCAATCGAAGGCAGCTCTACGAAGGGTGCCAACGAATGATCAAACCATCAAGGGCTCATTTCCAGAAATCACCCCCAAGTGAGACTTGAAGTAGATCAGGTACTGGGTTAGGGAACCCTTTCCGTCAGACAGTGTGAAGTTGATCAAACTAAACTTTGACGGATATGGGATTGACTCCCATTCCCTCAGGTAAGGACATGGTATGCCCGTTTTCCTCACCTCTTGAGCGGAGATCAAAGTGTTGATCTTATTCTTGAGGTCCTTTATCTTCTCGTTCTCAGGAACGGCGATGTTACCGCTGGCATTTTCCTAGCTACCCCTTGTAGGCGTTAAAAATTGCTTATTAGTACCCGAACGAGACTCGTGACGGTGGGTTGACAATGGCGACCCATCCGACAATGCGACCAGGAACCGCTGACAACATAATTGCGTCGCAAAATGCACACAGCGAGTCGACGAGTGCATGAAGCAGATCGGCAAGGCGTGCAAGTCAGTGAAGTGACGAATCATGGAATAAATCTAATGACGAAGATTCAAATTAGCAAGTTCTGATAAGATGAGTCGACCAGACTCGAACGTCGATGAGACGGAATCAACTGGACTCGAGCGTCGATAGATTTGCACTAATCAGACTCCAGAATCAAACAAGACAATCAAGTGGATTCAGATTCGACGTCACCGGATGGATTGAGATCGGACAAATTACCAGACTCGCACGTCGATGAGATCACGGGACTTAAATGTCGACGGGATTGAACCGATCGAGTTCTGAGTCAACGAGAAAATCAATTAGACGTGAATTCAACACGACAGCAACACGATCAAAAGAAAACAACTCTAGAAAAGCACTGGATGAATGTTAGAAAAGCACCGAACAAAGCCAAATGAGTGTCTCGGCTCAGGCCGAGGCACCATTTGGTGCCCGGTGCAAACCCCCCCTCTTGCCTATAAATAGGAGAGGGGGTCTCATTTTGAGGGGTTGGAAAAAATCCTTTGAAACTAGGACTTGTGAGAGCTCTCGTGCACAGATCTGAGCATTTGTGAAGAGGAGAAGTCAGATCTAGATCCGATGCAAGCGAAGAACTTGCCACACTTCAGATCCACGTGGCGAGGAGGAGATCCACAGTAGATCCTGACCAGAATCAAGTCGATCGAGGTTAGATCCAACAGATCCACCCTCTAGATTAAGCTTCGTCTTAATCCCAGGGTTTGTGCGTGACTTCACTTTATCGATTTCACCCACTCCGGCGATCATCTCCTTCGTGAGTTGATCCCTGTCGGTGATTATTTTCTTCGCGAGATAATCACCGCAGATCTGTAGATCTAGCACCTAAATCTGATCACGAGGCGGTCCACGGATAGATAAAAGAGTCCCCGGCATAGGCCAAGATCCCACGCAAGCGAGGATCCGAAAAACGGATCCCGCGTTTGTTCAAAAGAGGGCAAAAGGTTGTAATCTTTGTTGATTTTCATTGTAAGCCTTATAAAAAGGCGATATTTTTATTTGAATTTCGTTGTACTAGCAAAAAAGCTGTAACGAGTTCAATCAATAACAATAACGACTTTCCCCGCGAACAGGGACTAGTCATCTTTTCTCTTTATTTTATTTTTACTTTTATTTTTATTTTCTTTCCCTTGAAAACTATCACTTGGAAACTTGATAAAGTTAATTAATAATTGATCTACTTTATGAACTTTTAAACTTTTTATATCTTAGTTAGTTGTATACTCTAGTTTGCCTTTTATGATAACCCTAAATAAATTTTAAGAAATGATTTTCAAAGTATTATACTTTACTATAGTTCTAACGTAGGACTTTATTGGTAGCAATGAATTATTTTCATGATTAACTTAGAGTGGATAATAATTACTTAAGTCTTCTTGATCTAAATATTTCTCAAGTTACACACACACACTAAGTCAAAAAAAAAAGTGTGGAAAATGGATACCAATAAAAAATATTTAATTCCAAGGTGATTCTATTTGACTATGACTAAGTTGACTAAGCAATTAAGTCTGAGGAGTATTTTTATACTTAATGACCTACGCACAGTTGGACTGGGATCCATTGGAACAAAGCTCATTACACGATCACTTAGAAAAACCCGATAATGTAGAAGAAATCACCAAGGAATAAAGAGATATATGAATATATATTAAAAGAAAAAAATAATTATACATAGAAAATAACATGATCAAGAGGCTTGAGAATTAATTGAAAAAAAGAGTTAGCATGTTCTTTTCAAAACTTTAAATTAAAATTTCTAAGTTGATTAGTAGAAATTTTAGTGAGTTTCTTAACAGTACTCTGCTGCCAAATAATTCTAGCAATCTTGCTAATTCCGTTTTGAGTTTCATAGATCAGCCTAAAGCAGGGATATAAAGCACATACAATAGTTATGATCTTACATTTTGTCAATTTCAACATGAATTTTCTAGGGCTTCAAAACAAGAGGGCAAGTCCCAAAGAAACATGGTCCTACCTTTATGATACCTCTCATACTCTCTTTATTGTGGAAATTATAGAGATATAACATAGGTTTAATTAAGCACACAGTTGGAATAGCAATAAAACTCAACAATTTTTTGACATAATTTTTCATAGCCTTCAATTTTACATTGAGCCCCATAACACGCCCCACTAATGAGAACTTCAAAATAATTCACGCTCCGTTCCTCATATTAGAATTTAGCAGCCTGAACAGCCCGCTGCGCGGGGGGGGGGGGGGGGGGGGGGGGGGGGCGAA
>JBAKGM010071509.1:0-13871 GCA_037177215.1 Asparagus racemosus
ATTTTAGAAATTCCTATAATTATGATAATCATATATTTCCTACCAACAATAGCCATAATCTCTCCATCACCTCCAATTCACGTTTTTGAATAGCATTTGGAAATCTGCAAAATTTGGTTAGTACTTTTTTCGGGTTTTGAAATTTTTTTAATATTATTTGTTATTATATTTTAGGATTTTTATGAATTTTTAAAGGTTATAGGTACGTAGTCTTCATCTTCGTGGAGGGAGCCTCCAATTGCATGATCAAATGAGGTAATTAATTAATTAATTTGGCAATATTTTCTGATTTTAACAATTTTTTTATATAAATTGTTGTTATATTTTCAGATTTTTAAAAATATTTTAAGGCTATAGGTACGCGGTCTTCGTCTTTGCAGGGGGCGCCTCCAATTGACAGATCAAACGAGTTAATTTACTAATTTATTTTGAAATATTTTCCAATTTTAATAATTGTTTGTATATAAATTGTTGTTTGATTTTCAAATTTTAAAATTTATATCAAATGAGGTAATTTACGAATTTATTTTTTAGATTATATTGAAATTAAATGCATGAGTGCAATGAACAACGAGAAAGTTTAAATTATATTGAAATTAATTTAATCAGGAATTCGAATAAACTCTGAGAAATACATCAGGTAAATACTTTTTTGGATCTTAAAAATATTTATGCTATTTTAATTTCTATAAATTCTATTTATGCCAATTTTATTTAAAGTAATGTAAAATTAAACTATGCCCATAAATTCTACTTTAAGTTTTCGGTCAATTTTCCTAATTTTTTGAATTTCAGATTTTTTATAATTAATTTTCCAAAATCAATTGTTGTATAATTTTTAGAATTTTATTATTATTTATTAAAGTTTTGGTTTCTTAAAAATGGTTTTGGTTTTCGTACAAACTAAGATTTTTTGTTTTGACAAAAACAATTTCTAAATATTTTTACAACAATTTTGTTAAAAATTTTCATAATATTTTTTTAATTTAGAATTTTTCTGAAATATTTCTCAATATTCTAATTTTTTTTATTTTTATAATTATTTTATAAAATTTTGGTCTGTTAAAAATATTTGCGGTTTTCTTATGACTGTTTCATGATTGAGAACTTTTTTGGAGACGCATCATTTGCGAATAATATTTTTGAATATTAAACTATCTTATATTTTAATTTTATTCAAGTTTCATTTAGGATATTTTGATTATCTACATTTTATTCATTTATTTTGAAAATTTAGCTTAAATGATATTAATTTGAATTATAGTTATTATGTACGTTGTTTAATATCATTATTTATAGGCGGATACATACTATCTAACCTCATTGGGGGTGTGTGAGAGTGAGATTCACGTGTCTCAAAGAGGAGGGTGAGTCGTTAGATATTAAAAATTATATTTGGATTAGAGTGATTGAAACGCGATAAAATATAGATAAATTGCGGTAAGACCGTGCTTAGCACGGGCTAAAACACTAGTGGTTTCTAAAGGAGTCAATAAAAGTTATTGAAGCTAATTGTTTATAAAAATTAAGGTTTATAGGCACATAAGCCATGGTTTCTAAAGTACTGATCAGTGAAGTCAATGAAGCCATTGTTTAGAAAACTAAGATTAATAGAACACAAACACTAGTTGGCTAAAGACGGACAAGGGATAGTTACAGCGTTCCTGTTGTCATTGTTGGCATGAGCTATTTGTGTAATTATAGGAAGAACGATAGGAAATGATTTCATAATTATAGGAATATTGTGTGTTATTGATTGTGTAATTATACTATTATAGGAGCCTTGTACAGAAATATATTGTTTCCTTGAAATGGGATTCTTTCCTAAGATGGAGATGCGCGTTGGCGCTCGCAACAAGGTGGGATACCTCACCGAAGAAGCAAAAAAAAAAAAAAACCCTGCACCTGAAGACCATGCTTTTGCGACATGGGTTACTGAAAATCAAAGAGTGAAAAGTTGGCTTATTGACTCAATGAGTCCGTTACTGATGCAGCGTTTTATTCGTCTTTCCACAGCTAAAGACATATGGAAAGCTGTGTCAAAAACCTTCTGTGATGGATCAGACGAAACTCGTCTATTTGAATTGAATCAAAAAATCTTTCAGACAAGATGGCAGACCGTTGTCAACATATTACAATGAACCTGTTGCTATTTTTCAGGAAATTGACCGCCGGACTACCTCTCAAGAAGGAACAGTTGAGGGAGTGGTTCAGTTACATTCAGCGAAGGCCAGGCTTCGAGTACATATTTTTCTGAGTGGACTTGATTTTGAATTTGATCAGGTTCGTGGAGAAATCTTACGAAAAGATTCGAAACTAGACTTGGAGAGCACATGTGCATATGTGCGAAGGGAGTATCAACAAAGACAAACAATGGTGACATCTACGAATGAAGTTCAGTCCAATGTTGAAGATAAATTGAAGCCTACGGTAAATGTTGCTCACTCAGGTATTGTTGGTAAGGTAAATGTATTCTCTGCAACTTCTAAGAATAATACTTGGATTATTGATACTGGTGCATCCGATCATGTGAGTAGAGATTCTAGTCAATTAAAACCCATCTGTCCATCTTGCCAATCTGTTGTATCTACAGCTAACAGTTGTACATGTCCTATTATTGGAGAAGGATCTATCATCTTGTCTAAAACTCTCACATTAAAATCAGTCTTAGTTGTCCCATCTCTTGAATATAACCTTTAGTGGGTCGGCCAAATTACCTTCACTCTGGGTTGCAGTGTAACTTTCTAGCCTTCATTTTGTGTTTTTCAAGATATTCTGAACCAGAAGATCCTTGGTTATGGTGTTAAACGAGGCAAACTCTATTACTTGGAATTAACAAAGAATGGAGGACAGAAAATCAGTCATGCATATCAAGCTAGCAGCGAAGAGAAAGCTCGAGCAACTATATGGTTATGGCACCGACGGTTGGGTCATCTTTCTTTTGGATACCTTAGAAAATTACAACCGCATCTTTTTATAGTTTTAGGTGATTCAAATTTCCATTGTAATGTTTGTGAACTGGCTAAGAGCCATCGTGTTCCTTATTTACCAAGTTTGAATAAAAGTTTGGAACCATTTGCAGTTATACATTCTGATGTACGTGGACCTGCAAAAATCCCTTCTATTTCTAAAGCTTGTTACTTTGTTACATTTATTGATGAATGGACATGGATGACTTGGGTATCATTGCTTCACAAAAAAGTGATGTTTGTATAGCATTTCAGGAATTTTGCAGCATGGTGGGCACCCAATATCAAAAACAGATTCATGTTTGGCAAACTGACAATGCCACGGAGTTCGTAGATACATCTCTTGGAAAATTTCTAAATCAACATGGGATTCGATATCAAACCTCTTGCACTTATACTCCGCAACAGAATAGCTTGGCGAAACGGAGGAATAGATAAATATTGGAAGTGGTTCATGCCTCTCTCTTTGGCATGAATATGCCTAGGTTCTATTGGGGAGAGGCTATAAAAACTGCGATCTATCTCATCAATCGGTCACCATCTAAAGTAATAGATTTTCAAACCCCTCAACAAAAAATGCAGTCTTTACTTTCGATTCCCATCTCCCTAATCTTGAACCTAGACTCTTTGGTTGTGCAGTATATGTTCACATTCCTAAGGTCTTGCGAACTAAACTTGATCCTCGCGCAAAACGATGTGTAATTGTTGGTTATTCAGATTTTTAGAAAGGATATCGGTGTTATGATCCTCAGACTCATAAGCTGCATGTGACTTTAGATGTCTCTTTTTGTGAATCAGAACCGTATCACTCAGGGGGAGTTTCAACATCTTCCCTTCAAGGGGAGAATGCTGGTGAAGGAAGGGAATATGTTACAAGAGGGTAGCATAAGAGATGATTTTTCAGAGCTACAAGACTTTAATGAGAGACTTGGGACAAGTGGTCAACAAAGTTTTGATGGTTTTTCTGACCTCATTCACGAGGTTTATTCCGAGAATACAGAGTTGCCTATGTTAACACCATTAACTGAAGAATCAATTCAGAATATTCAAAGTGCTGATCCACATGTAATCTCAAATCCTATATCTAATAATTCCAATGAGATAATTGTTACATCTGATGAGTCTCTTATTCCTCCTGAAAATTCAGCTCCAAGACATCCACAAAGATCGAACAAAGGCGTCCCAAAGAAACAATATAAACCTGGTCCTAAAGCCAATATTAAATATCCAATCAATAATTATGTCTCTGCCCATCGATTGTCTGAGTCGCATGCACTTGCTATTAATCAATTATCCCATGTTTCTATTCCTAGTAGTGTGCAGGAAGCTTTGATGGATCCAAAATGGACCAAGGCAATGAATGAAGAGATGGAGGCCTCTTACAAAAGCACTCTACGTGAGAACTTGTTTCATTACCCACAGGAAAGAAAACAATCAGATGTAGATGGGTGTTCACTGTGAAACTTAGGGCAGATGGAAGCACTGAGAGATATAAAGCGAGGTTGGTTGCAAAGGGTTACACACAAAGGTATAGGGTGGATTACCAAGGGACTTTTGCACCGGTAGCTAAGCTTGAAACAATTTGCATTCTCATATCTACAGCAGCAAATCGGGAATGGCCCCTACAATAAGTTGATGTTAAGAATGCATTTCTTAATGGGGAACAAGAAGAGGAAGTGTACATGGAGTTGCCACCGGGTGTAAAATGTAGTTTTTCGAGTAGAAACAAAGTTTGTAAATTGAAGAAATCATTGTATGGACTCAAGCAGTCACCTAGAGCTTAGTTTGGGAGGTTCTCCACTGCGATGAAAGCATTCGGTTATAAACAGAGTAGTTCGGATCATACTTTTTTTATAAAACACAAAGAAGATGTTACGACAAATCCATAGGATAAACTAATATCAATCACATGAAAGCACGAAAAATATCAAGAACACACGAACACAAAAATATACGTGGTTCGCTGTGCCAGAGACTGTACGATGTCTAACGATTCCCTCATTCTTACAAAACTCATTAAATTCTCCTTCACAAAACTCAAGGCCATTATCAATTCTAAGCCTCTTCATCAGCCTCCCAGTCTGCTTCTCAATCAAAGACTTTCACTGCTTAAAAGTCATAAACACCTCATCTTTATGTCTCAAAAAATAGACCCAAACTTTCCTAGAGTAGTTATCAATGAAGATCAATAAATATCTCGAACTACCGCCCATCAAGGCAACTTGAGAAGGTCCCCAAGGATCTGAATGGATATAATTCAAAGCGCCTTCAGTCCGATGCACTAATGTACTGAAGCTAACTCTTTTCTGCTTCTCGAAGATGCAATACTCATATAATCTTAATTTTCTTATACTCTGTCCACATAAAAGACCTTTCTTGCTCAACTCAGCCAATCGGTGCTCACTCATATGACCAAGTCTCATATGCCATGATCTGGTAGTATCAGCTCCTGATCTACAGATAAATAGAATAGCCATAGGATGCTAATGGATGCTTAAAAAGAAATATCGTGTTGATGGGTCTATTGATAAATCCAAAATACGGTTAGTTGCTAAGGGTTATAACTAGAAGGTAGGAATAGACTTTCAGGAGACATATTCTCTTATAGCTAAATTTTACATCCATCAGAACTATTTTAATTATTTGTTGTATGTCTTGATTTGGAGTTATTTCAATGAATGTTAGAACAACATTCCTCAACGGAGAGTTAAAGGAAGTGATATATATGCAACAATCTGAAGATTTTTAAGTGAAAGTATAGGAACATAGAGTCCACAAGTTAATCAAATCTCTATATTGTTTAAAAACAATCTTCTAGACAATGGTATCTCAAGTTTCATGATGTAGTCATTGAACTTGGTTTCGTTCAAAACAAATTAGATAATTGTGTATATGCCTTTTAAAGTGAGAGCAAGTTTACTATATTATTCTTATATGTGGATGATATATTGCTCATCAGAAATGCCATAAAAATGTTGAACAAAATCAAAGCAGATCTCAGTGAAAAGTTTGAGATGAAAGACATGAGAGATGCATCATACATTCTTAGAGTTCAAATAATTCGAGATAGAAAGTCTAGAATGTTAAGTTTAAACTAAGAAAAATATTTAAGATCAGTTCTTAAAAGGTTTGGAATAATAAATTTCAATCCAGCACCAACTCCATTGGTCATAGGAAAAAGATTATTTAAACAGCAAAGCCCTAGAGAGGAGCAAAAGCTATTAGATGTTCCTTACACTCAAACAGTTGGAAAGCTTGATGTATGCAATGTGTGCACCAGACCTGATTTGGCTTATGTCGTAAGTCTGGTTAGTTGATATTAAAGCAATCTAAGACCAGCATATTGGGAAGCTATTAAAAGAATTATGAAGTACATCAAAGGTACTCTCACTCACAGATTGGTTTATTAAGTCAGTTTGCTTAATATATCTTTAGTTACTACGATGCAGATTTTAGAGATGGAAAATCCACTTCGGGACATTTGTTCATCTTTAAAGGAGGAGCTATTTCTTAGAGTAGCAAGAAACAAGAGTGTGTTTCTAGATACACAAATGAAGCATAATATGTAGCTTGCACTATGACAACTACACATGCTGTCTGGATAAGACGGGTTTTTGTTGATTTAGATCTCAATTTGTTAGAAGTACCTGTTGATATTTTTTGCGATAATCAGGCAACCATTAGCCTGATCAATAGTAACGTGAATTGCTCCAAAGGAAACCACATTGAGATACAATATCACTATATTCGAGATATTATAGAAAAGGGAGAAGTTAAAGTGACTTACATCCCTACTACAGATATGATTGTTGATCCTTGACAAAATGAATACTAGCGAAATATTTTATCAAACATGTGAGTTTGATGGGATTAGGAATAAATAAGTCCAAGTAGATAGTGGGACTTAGGAATAAAATAGGAATTACTACTCACGAATAGTGGAAGTAAGGAAAACATCTGATCTCATGGATAGTGGGAGGCACATTACTTGGTTAATTTGGTCAAGTGGGAGACGTTAGTTTGACTTGGTCAAACGTATGACTAAAAAAATATTGATGGAAGGTGAGAAAAAGACTTAGGTGGAAATTAGGGACAAGAATGATAAGTTAACTCCGGAAAATTCAAATTCTTCTCCAAATCTATCTGATTCAAACAATCAGCAAGAAGTGTCAACCAAAGATCATCCCAAAAGAATTTGTCAACCATCCAATCACTTGAATGATTACTACTGCTCCATGGTGGCATCAAGTTTAAGTGAAGGTAAAAATTCTCTTTCCTTTCTTGGAGAGTGCATATGTTAACTTCATCTCTGAAATAAAACCTAATAATATGAGTGAGGCTATAGGTGATAAAAATTAGGTAATTGCTATGCAAGAATAACTTAATTAATTCACAAAAAATAATGTTTGGAAATTAGTTTTGAAACCTAGCGATCACCCCATGGTAAGAACTAAATGGGTCTTTAAAAACAGATTGGATGAAAAAGGTAACGTCGTGAGAAATAAGGCTAGACTTGTTGCTTAAGGTTATAATCAAATAGAAATGATTGATTTTAATGAAACTTTTGCTCCGACTACTAGACTTAAAGCCATCAGGATTTTGCTTGTATTGTTCTGTTATAAAGGTTTTAAGCTTTACCAAATGGATGTGAAAAGTGTCATTCTAAATAGATACTTGAAGGAAGAAGTCTATGTAGAACAAACCTCAGATTTTGTTGATCATATTTTTTAAGAATATGTGTATAAGTTAGATGAAGCCTTATATGGTCTTATGCAAGCACCTCGAGCATGGTATGATTGTTTAAGCTCTTATCTACTGAAACATAACTTTAAAAAGTAGTTTGCTGACAATATCTTATTTGTTAAATTTGTTGCTAAAGATATTCTTATTTTCCAAGTGTATGTTGATGAAATCATTTTCGGAGCTACTAATAAGGATCTTTGCCATAAGTTAGAGAAGTTGATGCAGGATGAGTTCGAAGTGAGCATAATGAAGAGCTGAAATACTTCCTATGGTTCAAGGTGAAGCAGACACGATAGCGTAGTTATTTCTTAGGAAAAATATGTAAAATAATGTTAAAATGCTTTGAAATGGAAAACATTAAAGAAGCTTTAACACCGATGGGTCCATCAACAAAGCTCATGAAAGACGAAACGGGAGTGTCAATCGATGAAAAGAGGCACAGAGGTATGATCAGTAGTCTCTTGTATCTTGCTGCTTCTCTTCCTAATATTATGTTTTATGTGTGTTTATGTGTGAGATTTCCAAGCAAATCCTAGAGAATCACATTTGAAAGCTCTAAAATGAATTTTTTTGATATCTTAATGGAACGCAAAACTCATTTTTTGGTTTCCAATGTGCAATTCTTTTGATCTAGTTGGATATTTAGATAGTGATTATACTGGGAGTCATACAAACACTAGTGGTATGATGCACCTTCTAAGACATTCTGTTATGTCTTGGTCAAGCAGGTAATTGTTATGCACAAGCTCTTTAGATGCGTTTGACACTACAGGACTTTCGCATCACCTTTAAAAAAATTTCCTATTAGGTGTGACAATAAGGGTGCAATTGATTTGAGTAATAGACAAGTATACCATTCACGGATAAAACACATAGACGTTAGGCATCATTTTGTAAGGGGCCACATTGCTAAGGAGAATATACAAATTGAGTTTGTCCCCACTGATCAATAGCTTGCAGATATTTTTATCAAATCTTTGCCTGAAGACCATTTTATTGGACTGCGATAAGACTTAGGCATTTTATCTCTTGATATCTAGCCTACTGCGTCTTTTTTTGCATATCTTGATTTGTTTTTGTTGATTTTCTTTTTTGTTTTGTTTTTATTTTTCATTTTATTTTTTATTTTCTTTCTTGTTTTTTCTTTCTTTAAAAAAATTTAAAAAAATTAAAAAATAAAATTTTTTGGACATTCCTATGTATCTGCTTTGGCAAGAAAATTTCGGATGATACGGTCCATTGGTATATAGCTATGAATATGACACACACAGTTCATATTTAGTTTTCAATCTATATTTGTATTTCTATACACAATGATCAAATTGCATGACAATTTGTTGACACTTTGCATGCCATTTGCACAGCCTTACCTCATATTTATTTTGTATGCTGCTGTGGAATGGTTGAGTTGAAGTCTTATATTCGATTTGTAGATATTTTAGTTTATATAATATGTTTTTGAGCTTCTTTGACTTGACTAGTGTACAAACTTACTTTATCATGTAGTTAAGTGCATTTGTGTCAAAATGTGAGCAAACAATGACAATGTATTTGTTAAAAGATAATCAAAGATCCACACTCTTGTTAAATCCATAAAAATCGAGTGTGTTCGTCAAAAGAATGTCAAAGACCCACACTCGTGGATTTGTGTTTGTGCGTATCTCAATGGGTAACCGTCCTGCACTGGATATAAAATATATTTAGAGATGGTGACCACCAAACGATATCATTCTTCCGTGTAAGTCTGATATGGCTAAGGTGATAGAGCGACACATTGTTGTTTAGTTTTAAAAGTTGAGTTAGCTCGAGTCTTTATATCAGTTTATTTATCATATTTTTATAATTAGATATATCTTGTGGACTAGTATAAGTATTGTACTCTTTGTTTCATGCACTTATAATGATTTTTCATCTTTTCGTATGTGCATATAGCGGTGTCTTTCTCGTGTTCATGTGTTTTGTGGTTCGCTTTTGGTCTTTCATGTTATTTTCTGTACAAGTTTTTTGCATGAGCGTGTGTGCATATCTCTCTCGTACATTTTTCGGACGGTGTTTGTCTGATTTTGTCTTGTATCATGTATATCCGTTGGTGTGTTTTTTCACTTTTGCTAATAAATAGAAGGGGGAGAATTGAGTGAAATTTGAGTGGTATCTTGTTATATGCATGAGTTTTAGGTTTCTCATTTTTTTGAAAAACTCGATGCATTGTTTTAGGGGGAGCTTTACAATACATGTCCTTGCACCACACTTTTCATGTATGCATAAATTTAAGATGAGTATTGCCTATGACTTCCTATTCCATGAATGTGTATGTGTGCTTATTTTCTATCTATATGCTTCAAACATGTATTTAGTGCGATATTTTAAATTTCAAGTTTGTTGTTATCAAAAGGAGGAGATTGTTAGGATGTTGTCCGTATAATATCTCTTGTTTTGAGTAATAACAAATATTCATTTGAGTCTAATCTATGTTTGAGATGATCTAGTACAGGTATATACAATTATAGAATAAGAACGAGGCGAAACAAAGGCAAATCAGCTCAAAAGTTAATTTCAGTGTGTGAACCATTGTTGGTGCACATTGGCCATCAATGGTGGCAAGGAGACCACCGATTGTTCCCTTATATTACCAATGGTGTAAAAGTTTAGAGACATATAGATCATCGATGAGGTCACTTAACCATCGATGCTCACTTGATACCATCGATGGTTAAGAGTTACTATCGATGGTCAAGTCGGCTGATTCAAAATTTCATGTTTTGACCTCAGCCATTCATTGCACATCAAACCTCTATCCTCTCCAACATTTTGGGGAGATTATTTACTGACCTAATTAGAAGAGAAAAAGAGAGAGAAAGAGAGAGGAGATCTAGGGTTTGAGTTTGTTAATCAAGGAGAGCTTTTCAATGCCCCAGAGTCTTGTCTAATGCTCATTCGTCATGCACAACATCATCTGATTAGTCCACAGCCAGGGGAGCTACCCATGGACTTCATCTTCATCACCGTTCTTCATCAAGTTTCGGTTAGATCTTTCGAATGACGATTCGATAATTGAAAGCGTTGTAAGATCATTTTTGTTTTGAGATTAATTGTTAATTGTTTCTCTTTTAATTGAACATCTTTCACGGTGCACTCAAGCTAGTTGAATTGAAGGTTGGGACAAGTTAGGGCTAGGATTTACTCATGGTGAAAATTATGTTAGACAAATGGTTTCGGGTTGAAAATAGGGTACGGTCTTGAAAGCCTACTGAATCGAGTCTATAATTCAGGAAAACTATGTCATAATGAGGAAGCCTCTTCACAAGAAGGAAGAGCGGATATAGGATTGTTTATCCGAACAAGTATAAAATCCCGTGTGTCTTTTGTTGGTTGAATTTGTGTTGATATTATTACTAATTATCATTTATCGCTGTCATTGTTTTTATTCCGCTGCATAGTCTATATTTACGTGAAAAACTATATGTAATCCTATGTCGGGAGGGGGAAAACATATCAGAGTGAAAACATATAATAGAAGATATTATATGTCAATTCTAAAGAAAAGTAAGAGCGTGAAAAAAATTCTCTAGACTCAGGTTAGGCACGTGCCCTACCACTTTATTATATACTTTTACAAAAAAGAAAAAGAAAATTAGTTAACACAGATTAAAACTGTGAATGATCACATAATTGGTGTGTGACTTTACTTCTCTTCTTCTTATGCTTCACGACGCTCATAACCATGCAAACAATTCCTTCTTAATTACATTTTTTAATTGTAAATTGTCAAGTTTATTTTTATTTTTCACATGATTGGAGTATAGGAGGAAACAAAATACAAGGTACCAAAAATCCCTAATACTCATTTCTACTTCATTGAATACTAAAACCCCCAATGTTCTATATTTTTTGTAAAGTACTCATTAATTATACTGCTTGTAGCCTATGCATTTTTGCAAATGAGTGATTCTACAAAATAAATATAAATTTTTATGCCACTAAGCACGAGCAAACTTTTAACTTCATGAGAAATATGTTACAGCGATTTCGTTTAATGCACTTCAAAGATACTATTCAATATGAGGCAGTTGATCAACTAGCTAAAAAGGCGAGTAGAAAGTTGAAAAACAAAAATGGTAAAGGACAACCACCAAACCTTATCAAAAGATAGCATTTTTGACCAAAACTATTTTAAGCGTGTAAGGAAACATAAATAGTTTTGTGAGAGTTTGTTTGTTGAAAGCAATTTTGTGCAAGTAAAAGAGTGATCCAAAATCAATATTGTTAGTATCAATTACAATAGGTCAAGCACATATATCCAATTTTATTTAGTCCTATATGCCCATTTTATGTAACATGCAAATTTTAAATCACTACTCAGGCAGTCAGTTGTTCAATGCTACAGTTATCAGCTCCAAAAACCATATTGCTAAAAATGCATTTCACCTTCTAAGCTGTGCAAGGCTGTAGTAACTGATAAATGCAAAGTATCTGGCTCAATCCCTTTCTTAAGCATACAAGCGAAATGACTAGTAACAATTTTGTTCTTTTACCTTTGTCAACCTATTTAGCAAAGAACAACAAAGGAACAAATTCACACAGCTCATGGGTCCTTTCTGACCGTTATCGTAATCTCTAGTAAAGCACACGTAAGGTTCCCAACGTAGGAAGGAGGTCTCACTATCTCATAAGAATCGCAACCCTTCAAGCATTCAATTTGCTCTCCCTAAAATATTATTCACTTCATCAAGATCTTCTCTATCACATAGCACATCACTCAATTATTTTAGCTTATCCCCCTTTCCGATTACAACCCAAATGCAGTCAAGGCAAAACATCAAACAGTTGGCCGACAAATCTTCTTGATTATTCTACCAATAGCTATACTTTCTTCAATTTATACTTACTTACTTTAATTGATAACCCACATAATAGTTTTACAAAATAAGATCGTCCTAACAACTTAAATTAATTTTTAAAAAACAAGAAAATGCATACCTGAAATGACGTTGCTTTTACTGATGATAATAAATAAAACACTCAAAGAGAACAGAACTAGAAGCTCAGAAGACCTCATTGTAATTTCTTCGACTTAGGTTGGTTTGGTTTAATAAGGGAGGGAAATGAAAAAGGTGTTTAAGTTATTAAAAGGCCATCAAGAGGAGGTTGCTACGTTCGATTACCGCAGCATTACAGCAGCAGCTAGAGATATAAAAGATGAAGACAAGAGCTCACGCTCCCATGTGAGAGAATGACAGAGATAATGGGGAGAAGTCCCAGAGAATTGAATGTGAACGGAGAATCAACGAAACTGATTCCAAGCCTGAAGGATGGGGAGCAATGAAACACAAAAGAAAGCAAAACAAGAAATTTATTCTGCTTTTGAGGTTTCTCTTTCACTTCAGTAATGTGACATATATGCATGAAGTGGTAACCGGATGTTGCATATTATAGTGCCCTCAGATAAACAAAGTCTGTAATAAAGCAAATTTCGATCGCAAAAAATGTATTGTTAGGGTTAATAGCATTTATGTTGGATGTTTTGCTCATGAAAAGGCAATATTTGCCTTTGTGAATAGTTCCACATTGGAAAACAAATAGAATTTGAGAGTTTTATATTAGAACTCTTCATGTTGGGTCTTGAATAGTGTTTTGAGTTTTGTGGGCCTTGCATTACTCAACCACACGCGCGCGCCGCGCCGCACCGCACACTAACCTTTTGCTTCTCTAGACTTTATTTTGACATATTTTTTACATTTTTATTCAACATTCATAACCGTCGGAGACATGAATGTGAGTAACAGTCATGTCTTCCGCGTCAGTTACGAATCCTCAACCCTATATATATACCCAGCTCGGGTTAGGGGAAGACACAACTGGGAAAGAAAGCTCTACTCTCTTCTACTCTCCTCTCTCTTTTTGATTTTCAGTTTAAATTATATTTTCCGGGCAACCTTCTTCACCTGAGTAGAAGCTCTGGACTCTCGCCCGAGTACAGAGGCCGGCCATTTTCCGGAGACTTTTACCGCTAGGGGGAGAGGATCAACTGCACCATGGCGATAGGCGGGTCCTCTATCTTCTAGGGCAGTGAAATCACAACTGCACCCGATCAGGCCTGGATTTCTAACTTTTAATTTCTGATTTATACTAATTACTATTTTCTCCAATTTTGACAGCAAT
>JBAKGM010071591.1:0-13862 GCA_037177215.1 Asparagus racemosus
AACCACGTGGATAAACGGTAGGCGTCAGTTACGCCCATCAGTTAAACCACGTTCCCACGACTTTAACTCACCAGTTACGAAAACCTTCGTGGACAGCTATTAATGGGGAATCACATTCCCATAATTGGGGCTAATCAGTTACATGCCCAAAATCTTATAAATAGCCTTGAGCAGCTATTAGGAAAGCAGTTTTGGATAGAGGCGCCTAGACGGAGACTTAGACGCAGAAATGAACGAAGACGCAGGGATCATTCAGCAATCTTAGGATCATCAACAAACTTGCTCTGATCGTCAATGGGAAGTAATCTCGACGTGAGCATCGAGGGAAGCATCCTTCCACTACCAAGAACCCACATAACAAAAGAGAAGCCAAGTCAACCTTCTCTTCCTCTGTAATCGGGAGAGCTTGATTGTAATCTTTTCAAAGTCAATCAAACAAAACCTTTTTTCGATCCTACACGGAACCATTTGGATTCAGTTGATTTCACTAGAGCTAATGTACCTGGTAAAATATAGCGGCCTATTGTGCTTTGAATTTTTCTTCTACATGTCTTCCTTGGTAAAAGTAATGCAGGGGAAGTGTTTAGTTGGGAGGTTGCATTATTAGGCTAAAGACTCTAGCTCTTCGGGAATTGGCTTGATCTGAGTGAGGAACACCTCAAAGTTAGCCATGGCTTCCTGAAGGGATTCTCTGGTCTCTTTTGACAACCGTAGCAGCTCATAGAGGGTTATCCTTACTGGGATGTTAGCCAATTGGGCCATAACATCGAAGCGGTACGGAGAGCTGAACTTCCTGGTTTGTCCCTTCCAATTGGATGATTGAATCGAGACTGCTTGGCGCTTGAACCTCCTAATGTTTGGGTTGCTTCTTCTTCAGTTTGGCAATGTCCTCGTTGGCGATCGCCTACTGTGTGCTTTTTTAGTTCGTGTAGGAGGAGTCACCACCACTCCTAGCTCGGTCAGCGTCTTAGCAATTGGATTAGGAGCTTCATCATACTTGTACTCGTGTCCGCTCCTGGTGGCGAAGACTCCATGTTTGTCTTTGGAAAGCTGGAATGTCATTATCTATTCATCATTCTCCTCCAGGATTACTGAAATGGCATGACATGATTTCCCCTTACCTTTTGATTTCTTCCCAAATGAAGAGGCCGCCCACTGATCATCTTCGAGCAAGTCAGGGTGGACCCAAAGAATCTCACCATTTGAGGTAATATGTGGCACAAGGCCCTTTTCGTGTTGCCCGTGAGGATCATCATTCATTGTCTTCATCCCCACTTTAATGACAGGCTCCAGTTGAAACCAATTTAAAGGCACTGATCCGAAGCTGATGGATTTCGTGTTCGCCCTCACTTTCTTTTCTTTGGATTGCTTTGGGGTAATGACCCTTACATCGATCAAGGACTGGATCTTATCCTTGAGATGGTAGCATGCCTTCGTTGGATGGTGAACTGCTCTATGGAATGCGCAGTACCTCAGATCTGTGACCTTTTTTGCCTCCTCCTTATTCACGATCGGTGATAGCTAGATCTTATTATTCTCCAGGAGGTATTTGAAAATACCGAGAACCTCCTCTTCCTTAAAGGAATAGGCTTTGGGGAACCTTGGTTCTGACGACTTCTGCTTTTGAGGCCGTTGCTACCATTGGGGCTGCGATTGTTGCGGCACTCGCTATTGTGGTCATCGTTACAGCTGCAAGTGGAATGTTTGGTTAACATCCACTGCCTTCACCTACTTCTTCCCTTTGCCCTGTGGGATGAAGCTCTGTCTTTGAGCATCTACCGTTTGCTGGCCTCTTTCTACCTTTTTCCTCTTAAGGAATCGTACAGCTTGCTCTCCATGCACCTTCAAGTCTCTCCATGTCTTGGAGGGCACCGTTCCCATTGCTTCCAGCATGTCCAACACAAGGTTGTTGTGGTAAGTCTAGAGAATGAACTCCTCAGTTATCGGGTTCTGACAATTCGTCGCCTTGTTTCCGAATCGCTTGATGAAGTTGTCTACCATCTCTTCGTCCTTCTGCTTTTCATCCATCAACGTCCCGATGGATATCTAGGTGTCGTCATTGAAGAAATTGGTAAGGAACATGGTCTCCATATCATCCCAGCTGTTATGATTCCCCAGCTTGAGACGGCGGTACTTATTGAAGGTAGCTCCTCAAATAGTGCCAACGAATGACCGAACCATCAAGGGCTCGTTACCAGAAATAACTCCTTGGTGAGACTTAAAGTAGATCAAATGCTGAGTGGGTGAGCCATTCGCGTCAAACGGCATAAAGTTTATTAGATTGAACTTCACCGGATACGAGATTGATTCCCGCTCCCTTGGGTACGGATACGGTATACCCATCTTCTTTACCTCTTGGGCGGAAATCAAAGTGTTGATCTTACTCTCGAGGTCCTTTATTTTTTTCATTCTCACTCACATCTCCATTCAGGTGACCTTGAGGAGGGACGATGGCGTTACTAGTAGCGTTCTCGAGGCCACCTCCTGCATTCTGTTCATCAGGGTGACTACCGGCGTTACAGGCTTCATCCCCGTCCGTGTCGCTATCTATTTGGTTGACGTCATTCTGACGACTTGATTCACCCTGGCGAATTATTAGTGCTTCGATTTGTTGGTCATGCATCTCTCTCATTTGCTGCATAGCCATCTCCATTTCAAACTTAAAGTTCTCTTTTTGCTTGGCTATAGCCTCTTCAAGCATCTTAGCCACCTATTCTGCACTGATTATGAGTGTCTCACGGGGTTGTCCCTCACTAGAAACCTTGTTATCAGAAGCAATTGCGGAGCTGGCATCCGATACTTCATCATTCGAGGGTAACCCCCTCGGCACTTTGCTATAGTTGCATCATCTGATAGTCCTGGTCCGCAACTGAGTCATTTGTTCAGATACCCTGGGAATGGCACGTGTCGACGTCCCTTTGCTAGTCATGTTAATAGTGACTCTTGGCAATTCATCACCTTGAGACACCGATCTTCTTCTACGGAAGCGTCTTGACCTGGGATTTAGCATTTCGGCACTAAGCCTATCAAAGACTGACGCCTTTTCTAGACTTGTCTTGGTGCCGTTGCATTCTGACAACACTGCCCTGATCAGCTTGGAACACAGACAATGTGTGTTCAAGTCTGGGGAATTCCTTATTTGAGATTTACTCGCACTCCCAACACGATAGTACAACTCGTCGGCTTGAATGCCGGAGCAACCCATCGTGTGTTGGTGCGACTTCTTAGGTGTAACGTTACCGTCATCAGATGAAAATGTTTCCCTCTGCAGGTGAACTGCATTATCAGAGCTTTCAAAAGTGACTCATCTCAACATTCGCCCATGCGGGTGTAAAGTTTTGATGGACTCTTGAACTTCAATTCGTAGCTCGGTGCGAGTACCTTCAGGAATCTTCCTGTCATGGTGGATGCGACACCCAATCCTATGAGTTGTCCGGGATCTCTTCAACGGGCCCAAACGCTCCTTAATCAAAACTTTGCCTCGATCATCGTGCAATGGTCCGAGGCACTCTAACAATGTTTTCTTACTCTGCGGTAAGCCTGCTGTAGGTGTTGAAAATTACTTATCAGTACCCGAACGAGACTCGTGACGGTAGGTTGACAACTAACGACCCATCCAACAATGCGACCAAGAACTGCTGATGACATAACTGGACCACAAAATGCATAAAGTGAGTCGACGAATGCATGAAGTGAGTCGGCAAGGTGTACAAGTCAACGAAGTGATGTATCATGGAATAAATCCAACGACGAAGCTTTAGGTCTGTGAGATTCGACAAGGCGAGTTGACCGGACTCGAACGTCGATGAGACGGAATTAACCAAACTCAAGTGACGACAGAACTATGCTGATCAGATTCTGAAATCAACAGAACAATCAACTGAGTTTTGATTCGCCACAACTGGACGAAACAACCTCAGACAAAATGGCGGACGAACAGACGAATGCCGAAAATTGAAAGAAAGCTACAAATGAGGGCCTCGGCGCGGCCGAGGCACCATTTGGTGCCCAGCCAATTAAGTGCCCCCCTCTTTTTCACATGCCTATAAATAGGCCAGGGGGTTCAGTTTTGAGGGTTGGAAATTTGGTCCTTTGAGCGTTGGACAATCTTCTCTCGTGCACAGAACTGAGCCTTTCCAAAGAAGAAGAACTTAGATCCAGATCTCTTGCAAACGAAGAATGCCTTCAACTTCAGATCCTGTTGACGAGAAGAAGATCAGGAGTAGTTCTATATCAGATCTATGGTGTATCCCTCCTGATCTAAGCTTGGTCTTAGTCCCGAGAAGAGCTGTAAAATTGTTTGGTCAATTTCACCAGCTTTAGGCAATCTATTTCCTTCATGAAATAGTTCCCTCATCCCCATAGATCTCTACTTGGATCAGATTACGCGGTGGTCCACAGACACAAAAGTCCTCGGCACAGGTAAAGACACCCATGCAAGCAATGATCCGTTAAACGGATCCCGCGTTTGTCCATTAAGGGTAAGAAAGTTGTAATCTTTTTGTGATTTTCATTGTAAGCCTTATAAAAAGGAATTTTTTATCTGAATCTCGTTGTAAGCAAAACAAGCTGTAATGAATTCGTGCAATGGAAAACAAAACAACTTTCCCCGCAAACAAGCTGGCGACCACAGTAGGAGCCACCAGCCTCAGATCCAAGGTCGTAGTGTCGCAACCACGAATCCTGACCCTAGTAGAGGAAGAGGTCTAGTTCGAATTTGACCAATAGAAGTTTGAGGAGTATCTCTCCTCCTCCTCCTCCAGATCTGCTTATCCCCGTCTCTCCAAGAAGATCTCTACTGCAAGGAGAATCCGTTGGGCCTTAGATACAGAGTCCTAGGATGACAAATCCAACCCCGCTGCCACCAGTAGTGGTAAAATTTCCTCGGCGCCCACAGCCCAAGTTCCCCTAGTGCCCGAGATGACCGCCGATGGCGTGCCCCCGCTCTCTAAGCGAGCACGACAAAGGCGACAACAGAGCATGGCACGCAGGTTCACCAAGGCTATGCAATCCATGGATGAGATCTGCTTCAAGGCGGATCTAAGATCTAGACTAATGCAGAGGCTCCAGCCTCAAGTGATTGACGGCCACTCCAAGCCCTCGACAAAGGAATGGGTATGGGTCAAACAGAACCGTTCCACACTTCAAGAGCGCGCACTCCTCACGCAGGTACGGGCTTTGGTGCAACAAGCCTGTCAACTGAAGAAGGAAGAGGCGGTTAAGAAGCCACCAATAAGCTGCTAGGTCTGGAGGCCCAAGTCCATCGGCGCTCTAACTCTAACGAACACAGCATCCAAGCCTAAGTCTGCTGGCATTCCAACTCCTGCCCTGGGGCCCAAGCTAAAAACTGCAAGCGACCCAACACTAACTGCCCCAGCGCCGAGGCTAAAATCCACCAGCGCCCCAATCCAAGTTGCCCCGGTGTCGAGGTCGCCTCCGGCATCTACATCCAGATCTCTGGCGAAGCCAATTCTTACTGCGGCTAACAAGCCAACCATCAAGGAACTCTTGGGTCCACTGAGGAAATCACAGGTCACTCCCGATGCAGGAAGTCGCACCCACCTCAACTAGGACAGGGAGATTCCTGCAACTCCACCAACCGGACTGAGAATCAAAGTCTGAGAGTCCGCCAAGACTTCACACCCACACAGGCGAACATCAAGGCGAGTCACTTTTGGCAATTTCAATGAAGCAGTCCGTCCTCAGAAGGAGACGTTTTCATCTAACGACGATCGACATTATACCCGAGAGGTCGTGCCAATGCACGATAGGTTGCTCCAGCACTCATGCCGATGAGCTGTACTATCGTGTTGGGGGTCCTAGAAGATCCTGAAAGAGGAATTCCCTTGAGAAGCCTGCACATTGTCCCTGTTCTAAGTTGATCAAGACAGTGCTATCGGAGTGTAGTTGCAATAAGATAACTCTAGATATAGTGTCGATCTTCGACAGACTTGGCGACAGGTGGCTAAAGCCCAGCTCAAGATGCTTTCGTAGGAGAAGACCAACGGCTTGAAGCGATGACTTGCCGACAGTCACTAACAATATGACGAGCAGAGAGACTTCGAATCGTACTGGTCCCCGATCATCTGACCAGCTTACTCGGTTGTGCAATGGGATAATTTGCCATTCTAAATATGATAAAATCTTAAAGGGACAGCCATCAAACAACAAAGTGTCAGATGCTGGCTCTGCAATGGCTTCCGACAACACGGTTTCTAGTGAGGGGCAACCTCGCGAAGCCCTTATGATTAGTGCTGAGCAGGTGGCCAAAATGCTCCTAGAATTAATGGCCAAGTAGAAGGAGAACTTCAAGTTCAAAATGGAGATGGCCATGCAGCTGATGTGAGAAATGCATGACTAGCAAATCCAGGCACCGACAAACCACCAGGTGGAATCCATTCGTCGCAACAACATCAATTAGGTTGACAGTGATATCGACAGAGAAGACAACTATGGTGCTAGATAGCCCCTTGAAGAGCGAAATGTTGGGGGTAGCCAGAAGAATGACAGTGGCAATGCCATCTCGGAAAATGAGAAAATCAAATATCTCGAGAGTAAGATCAATACATTGATCTCCGCTCAAGAAGTCAAGATGGGAATACCGTGTCCATATCCCAGGGAGTGGGAGTTGATCTCGTATCCGTCAAAGTTCAGCTTGATCAATTTCACGCCATACAACAGAAAGGGATCCCCCACTCAGCACTTGATTTACTTTAAGTCTTACTTAGGAGAGATCTCTGGAAACGAGCCCTTGATGGTTCGGTCATTCGTTGACACCCTTCGTGGAGCTACTTTCGATTGGTACTGCCATCTCAAACCGGGTAGTGTTACTAGCTGCGATGACATGGAGTCCATGTTTCCCTCCAACTTCTTTGACGACGACACCGAGATATCCATCGGGACATTGCTCGAGGAGAAGCAAAAAGATGGAGAAACAGTAGATACCTTCGTCAAACGATTTCGGAACAAGGCGATGAACTGTCAGGATCTAATTACAGAGGAGTTTATTCTCCAGACCTGCCACAATAACTTATCGTTGGATGTGCTCGAAGCGATAAGAACAGCACCCTCCACTACATGGAAGGACCTGAAGTGTGCGACGAGCAAGCTGAATAGTTCCACGGAAGGAAAAAGGTAGAAAGAGGCTAGCTGATGGTGAAATCCCCAAAACACAACTTTGTCCCGTGCAGTAAGGGGAAGGAGCAAGCGAGAACGGCGGTCGCGAAGCAGACATTCCAACTACAATCCTTGCAGCAGTAGCAACAGCAGACGCCACAGCAATCGCAGTCGCAGTGGCAACCAGGGCCACAGAAGCAGAAGTCCTTAGAGCTGAGATTCTCAAAGTCCTATACTTTCAGGGACGACAAGATTCTCGGTTTCTTCAAGTATCTTGTTTAAAATAACAAGATCAAGTTCCCTCCGATCTAGAGTAAAAAGGAGGCTAAGAGATCCAATGACCCGAGGTACTATGCTTACCAGTAACCACAGGGTGGTTCACCACGCCACCAAATCATGCTTAGGCCTCAAAGATAAAATCCAAGCCTTGATCGATGTGGGGGTCATTACAATGAAACCTTCTAAGGAAAAGAAGGTTAGGGCAAACGCTGTATCCATTAGCTTTGGATCGGCACCCTTGACGTGGTTCGAGCCTGAGCCTATTGTGAAGGTGGCGATAAGGACGGTGAATGATGATCCGCACAAACAACGCTAAAAAGGGCTCGTACCGCATACAGCCCCAAATGGCAAAGTTATGTGGGTCCACCCGAATTTGCTTGAAGATGATCAATGGACGGCCTCTTCAACCAAGAAGATATCCAAGGGGAAGGGAAACTATGCCATGCTACTTCAGCAACCTTGGAGGAAGATGATGAGCGGATGGTGACGTTCTAACTTTCTGAGGAGGAGCCTGAATTCCATGTCACCAGGATCGGGCACGAGTACAGTTACAACTACCCAGAAGTTCTGGACCTGAATGCCAAGACATTAATGGAGCTGGGGGTGGTGACGAATCCCCTCACGCAAGCCAAAAAGGCACAGCAGCAGGAGGCAGCCAATCGAGATGGGGCTAAGTCTAAGGAGAAGCAACTACTGGAGGTTCAGCTCTCAAAGCAGTCTCGATTCAATTGCCCGATTGGAGGAGACAAACCGGGAAGCTCTAACTCGCCATATCGCTTCAATGTGATGGCTCAACTGGCCAACATCCCAGCGAGAACCACGCTTTACGAGCTCCTACGACTATCCAAAGAGACCTGGAAAGGTTTACAAGAGGCCTTGGCTAACTTTGAAGTATTCCTTACTCAAATCAAGCCAGCTCCTGAAGACCCGAAGTCGTCAGCACAACACTGCAACCTTGCTGCCAAGCACCTCCCCTGCATCACCTTTACCAAAGAGGACATGCAGATGCGGAATTCCAAACATGATAGGCTGTTGTACTTCACCGGGTATATTAGCTCCAGTAAAGTTAACTGGATCCAAGTTGATTTGGGTTCCACTGTGAGCATATTGCCCCTACGCCTCATGTACAATATCGAAATTCCTGCCAATAAGCTGGCATCAATAGGCACAGTGATCTATGGGTTTAACACTAGCGGGTCTCGCCCACTTGGTAAAATCTGAGTGAAGTGGCAGATGAGAGATTTGAAGTCTGAAGTCACATGTTATGTGATCGATGCTAAGACTTCCTATAACTTATTGTTGGGTCGACCTTGGATCCACAATAACATTATAGTTCCCTCTACTCTTTATCAGTGTTTAAAATATGTAGACACGAATAATGAAGTCAAGACGATGGTTGCGGACAAAGAACCATTTAAGGGGATGGAGAATTATTCACTGATTCTCTCCTCTACGGTAATGAGTCTGATACTGAATCATCAGCCCTAGGCACAGACAGTGGGGGAGAAGCTGATATTGAAGCCGGGCTTGATTATGATGGTAGTTTTGTTTTAAATGACATTATACTGCTTGTAATCAATCTTGACGATGAAGAATCGTCAGATGAAGATTGTAATTGGCAACTTGTTGATGAATTAATAAAAGAGGATTTAAAGTTCTCGTTGTCTTTGACGAATGTAATGATAGGATTATACGATAACCCTGACTTGCACCTATCAATACGGTCGTCGTGCATAACGCAGAAGCTGTTCCAAGACTCCTTCGAGACAACATTCATCATCCCACGTAGATCAAGTAGTGAAAAGACTTAGTCTACGGAAAAGGAGATGCAGTTCCAACACCGAATCACTTCTTAAAGGAAGATGTCTATGACAACAATCCTATATTCCATACATTCAGATATAGTCCAAAAACACTAGATATCATGAAGAAGTGGGGCTACAACTTGGCACAAGAGGGAGGCCTTTGCTTCGGACGAGGCCCTCAAGTCCCGCCAAAAGTGGCATATATCCCAAGAGGGAAGTTGGACAACTATTATGCATTCAGAAGGGGATTGGGATATGACGGACATTTGTCTGATTCATCTGCTTGGGATTCTGACGTCAACCTGGGCGAAGCCTTCAAGGCTTTGATGATCAATATGGCCACTGCTGACCCTACCATAATGGAGGACGATGAGGAAATGTCAACATGGGAAGACCCATGGGTTCATCACCTCAACATATAGTACAGGGACCGGTTCGAGCAAAGAGAACCCCCCACTGAAGATATAGTCATCTAAGTCAATATGAGCAACGAAGCTAATCCAAAGCCCATCTTCATGAGTGGTAGTCTCCCCCCAGAAGAAAAGGAGGAGTTAATTGCTCTTGTCAGAGAATATATCGACAAGTTCGCTTGGAACTACGAAGATATGTCAGCGCTCGACCCAAATGTGGCGACCCGTTGCCTCAATATCAAGCCAGATGCCAAACCTGTCAAGCAAGAGCAAAGACAGTTTCGTCTGCAAATTATGGAGGCAATCATGGCAGAAGTGAAAAGGCTCATTAAATCCGGCTTCATCACAGAAGTACAACATCCAGATTGCGTGGCGAATATTGTCCCAGTATTAAAGAAGAATGGGACAATTAGGATCTGCGTCGACTACAGAGACCTGAACGATGCATGCCCTAAAGATGATTTTCCTCTCCCGATCACCGACGTCATTATCGATAAGACGTGTGGGTTCAAGAGAATGTCCTTCATGGACGGCTTTTCGGGTTACAATCAGATCAAGATGCACCCACATGATGCCAAACATACGGCGTTCAGAACACCTCTCGGCATATTTTGCTACACAGTCATGCCGTTTGGTTTGAAGAATGCAGGCGCCACGTACCAGCGGGCATTGACGAATATCTTCCATGATCATCTCTAGAAAATGATCGAATGCCACGTCAACGACTTGGTCGTGAAAAGCTACAACAAGAGTGATCACATCAAAAATCTCAGAACAGGGTGTTCGAGCTCATGCGAGCTCATCAGCTGAAGATGAACCCTACCAAATCCTTTCTTAGGATGTCCAGTGGCAAGTTTCTCAGCTTCGTCATCACCAATAACAGCATCCATGTCAACCCTGATAAAGTGAAGGTGATTCAAGAATTGCAACCTCCGAGAAATCTAAGAGAACTCAGGGGGTTACAAGGACGATTGGCGTATATTCAGAGATTCATCTCGAATCTATCCAGAAAGTGCCTGCCATTCTCCATACTAAACAAGAAGGGCGTCTTGTTCATCTAGGACGACGCTTGTCAAAAGGCTTTCGAGGATATCAAAGCGTACCTTGCGAAGCCTCCTGTTCTTGTGGCACCGCAGTCAGGTAAACTGTTCCTGATCTATACCAAGGCAACGGACAACTCACTAAGCGCTTTGCTTGCGCAAGACGATGATAGTGGTCACGAACAAGTAGTATACTACCAAAGCTGAAAATTAATCGGTGCTGAGTCTCGTTATCCAATGATCGAAAAGTAGTGCCTTGCATTAGTGTTCGCGATTCAGAAGATGTGGCACTATTTGGTCAGACAGACGATTTATGTCATCTCCAACATAAATCCGATCCGAATATATATGACCTAGCCAGCTTTCATGAGTTAGCATTTGGCAAAATATGCCTTGCTCTTGTCCCAATACTACCTACACTTCAAACAACAGAAGTCAGTCAAAGGACAAGCAATTTGTGATCTTTTAGCTACAAACCCGACGACGAACACAGCCAAGCTATATGATGACCTGCTGGATGAAACTCACAAAGTCAACACTATACCGCACCAATAAATATGGTGCTTGTATTTTGACAGAGCTTCTCGAGCTACTAATGTGGCTAGTGCTACCAGATGTTCTAAGATCTCTGCTAGAGTCGGAGTTGTCTTAGTTTCCGTGGAGAAACATGTCATGCCCCCAGTGGTCCGTTGCCATGGTGTAAATCAAATACTATATTTTTTGTCTGACCGTTGTCGAGATCTTGACCTGAAGTCGATAAATGAATTTCTTTTGAGATTAGCTTTAGTATTTGATTCCTCCAAACCTTTCAGATTCTCTAGTTCTTTGTAGGATAGCTGAAGGTATTACGGTGCTGCATTTTTTTGCCTAACCGCTGTCAGAATCTTAAAGCTGATTGAGTTCGTTTGAATTTGACTCGTGTTGGGGAATTGTCGTTCAATTGACCATCCAACTTTTTACGAGACTCCTCCGTTGATTGGGGAATTCTTCGTTGCGACATGTTGCTCTTCGTCAAAATATGTAGAGTTTAACCTTCAATCAGCGAGTGTGACGCATTGACTGGCATCCAATTTTACTTGAATTCGAACCGTTGATCGGCGAATCCTCCGGTGGCAACGCGTTACCCGGCGTCAACACAGTTTATACTCGTGCGTTTATTGAAGTTTTTGGGAAATAGTTTATCCTCATATACCCATTTAGAGGTTGGTGAGTTATCCTCAAGAAACTTTTACAAAAATAATCTCTAGGAACTGCTCGGCCAAAATAGGAAACAGTTTATACTCGTGTACCTTTTTGGATTATTTCTGGAGCTTGAAATAATTTAGCCAGACAAGAAGCGTCCTTCATGTGGCAATAATTTTGCTGAAAAAATTGTTCGAAATCTCTCAGATGTGTGGGGGAGAGGAGGAGCCAATTGACGGGCCGATTTGGCACTGTTTTGGCATCCGGATAGGGTTCCAATTAGGACTCCTAATTAGGGACTGATTAGAGTCCTAATTAGAACTAGTTTGGGCCCCATTAGGGACTGTTATAAATACCCATCTCCTCTCTCTTTCTCTAACATAGGCCGGCCCCCCCTTGTATTTTTTCTCTTGTTTTCTCCTCGCCTCGTGTCGTCTCATCTCTTTCGAACTACAAGGTATGTGTACAAGGGTTTACATTAGGGTTTTGATTACAAAAGGATCTTAATCAAAAAGAAAAAACTTGTGTTTTAAAAGAAGAACAATTTTTTTCTTCTTCTTCTTCTTTTTTTTCTTTCTTTTTTTGGTTTCGCACAAGAGGGGAGGGCTCGACCATGGGCATGTTCCCGTGAAGTCAACGAGCATATTCCCGTGAAGTCCCTCGACGAGTTGAGGGCCGAAGAGGTCTCCCGAGCTGACACTCAAATGATCCAGAGGGCTGCTCGAGCACAGAGGAAGCGCCACCAGACTCATCAGGCCGACGGGACTGAGGAGGGGATCCACAGTTCTGCCGCTGGGACTTCAGGAGAGGACCAGGTGGAAGCCACAGTTCGTGAGGAGAACTTTGGTACTCTCTCCTTCTCCTTTTTGCCTTATTGTTTCTTTTTTATAGTTACTCGGTCTGACATTGGCTTAATCTTCCAGGAGTGTCAGAAAAGGAGGCAGTTCACCCTCGTCATGGGGGAAAGCCTCGAGCTGGGGCTCAACCTAAGCGAAAGAAGCTTGCCCACAAGTCTCGTTCCGCTCCTCGGGCCTTCGACGTGGACTTGACTGGCGAGGACTCTATCAGCGACGGAGGTAATGCTTAACCAACTCGCAGTCCTTTCGAATACTTAATTCTTTGCTTCCGAAGCTCACAGTTTTCATTTCTGTACAGGAGAATATGGGGGTGGCGACACCAGTTTTGATTTTCCCCTTCCCGACTTTGCCAAGCCTAGTTTCACTCAGCAAGTGCATGGAGCTATGGCCGGGGAGCCTGAGAATACCAACATAGGATCTGAATCGGCGATTCTAGGTACATCTAAAATTGGTATTCCCCCATTTAGACAGTGAATAGGGGAATTAAATGATTTAGAATTTGTACCTCCCCTAATCACATCTACGCTTCTTTCTCTTTTAGAAAAATTGCAGGAAGCTAGCTTCGAAGTGGGGCTTAGGGAGAAGAACTCTGCCGTAGAAGGTAAGTCTTTTTAGCCCAGTGTGGATTTCTGATTTTGCTTCTTCCACTCACGTCCTCTCATGTTAGATTTCTCGATAGAGGACTTTGATGATGACAGTTTGCTCATGGATATATCCCTGGATGATTTGATGTGTGGCTCGCCCCGAGATGATTCTCTTCCTGGTGACATTGAGCCTGAGCTGGCAATTCCTAAGAATATCGAGGCTGGTTCCCCTAAAGGTATGGATCCCCTTTTTCAATAATCATAGGACTAGCCAACTTTGACTAGTACAACTATAATTCCATGAAATTGAAACGTCTATTACTGGTAACAGGAACCATTCATTCTGTTGCTCCTCCAGAGCCAGCTACTGCAGCGTATATTACATCGGTTGTACAGGTCGAGGAACTGACTGTGATAGTCGATGCGCCACTGACTGACACTCCTTTGATGGCTATGTTAGGGCAAGGAGCTGTCTCAACAGGTACAAATTGCTCAGCCGCCAGTACTCCCATCGATTTCTAGTTTTGGAGTGTTTAACCCTCCTCCTTCTGCTTGCAGGGCCCTCAGCAATGCTTCATGACTTAGTGAG
>JBAKGM010071628.1:0-13857 GCA_037177215.1 Asparagus racemosus
GTTATGCGTAGACTTATCCCTACTTAGGGTTTGAGATAAAATTCTCCAGAGTTAGATTCTGGTATCTTCTTCAATCGGTAAAAGACTAAACCGGCAATGCAAGTTAGGCATTGGCTTATCCCTACTTAGGATTCGGGATAAAATTCTCCCGACTTGGATTCTGGTGTCTTCTTCAATCGGTAAAAGACTAAACCGGCAAAGCAAGTTAGGCATTGTCTTATCCCTACTTAGGATTCAGGATAAAATTCCCCAAGATGAATCTTGGATTGAAGGATGAGCTGACATTGATATGAGAGAGAAAGAATTTTATATTCTGTTTCCCGATGCTGGAGAGGAAAAATTTTATATTTTATCTCCAGTGGAAAGAAAAATTTGAAAAGATAAAATTGATGTAGGAAAGGAAGTATTTTATATTATGTTTCCCAATGCTGTAGAGGAAGAATTTTATATTCTATATCCAGGTCTTCTTTTTAGGGTAAAGACGAACCCGAAATAAGAGAGGAAGGATTTTATATTCTATCTCTTACTCATGGAGAGGAAGAATTTTATATTTTATCTCCAGTGCTGATGTAAGAAAGGAAGAATTTTATATTCTATCTCCCGATGCTGGAGAGGAAGGATTTTATATCCTATCTCCAGAGCAAATGAAACTAAAAGTGGGATCTCCACTTCGAGAATCCTAGTAGGTGAAACTAAGAGTGGGATCTCTACTCCAAGAATTGAAAAAATTCAGATAACTTTCACTTTTATAGGATTTGTTACATGACCTAGAAATGACTTTCTCATTTATCGAGATGAAATTCTAATTTCAGCCTTAACCTTAGGAAGGTGTGACCGAAGAGGAATGGGTAGAGCCCTTCTATTTATCACAAGAGGATCTTGACATTGAAAGTGGGCCTTTTGTTCGTGGAAGGAATCAAGAGGGGATTTTGCTGGTGTATTGGACCAGAAAGATTTTTAGTGGACTCACCATCATGAATTTGATCAGTGAGGAAATTTATGGTGGAGAGCAGATTTAGGGTTATCCTCAAGGAAAATGGGTGAAATATTCCACGAGGAACTTCCCTTCAAAATGGGTTATCCTACATATACTAAGGATAGTACTTTTTTAGGAACTTCCCATTTAACGGCATTAATTGCCTATCACCATTTTGTGCGATAAAGCAATACACATCGTTCGAATAGACTGTGTCTATCGCAAACGGTCCCTCCCATTTGGGTTCAAACTTACCCTTTTTCTTAGAATTGAGAATTATGGGTGGTCAAGCAGCGAGGACCAGATCCCCTTCCTTAAAGGTTCTCTGTCAGACTCTCTTGTTGAAAGCCCTCGACATTCTGGCTTGGTAAAACTTGATGTGTTGTTGAGCTCCTAGGTATTTTTCATCCAACATCTCGAGTTCTTCAAGGCGTCTCCGATGTTCTTCCGTCGTCATCTCAGTTGCGAGAGCGATAAGGAGTGATGGGATTTGGACTTTTAAAGGAAGTACAGCTTCACATCTGTATACCAGAGAATATGGGGTAGCTCCGGTAGGTATGCGTATTGTGGTGCGATCTGCCCAGAGTGCTTCTCTGAGTTTATCGTCCCAATCACATTTATTGGTCTTCACGAGTGTCGACAAGATCTTAATGATTGTCTTGTTGAACGCCTCCACTAATCCGTTTGCAGCGGGATTATAAGCCATCGATGAGACGCCTTGAATCTTAAACTTCTCGCAAAACCTGATGAAGGCATTGCTGACAAATTGAGGACCGTTGTCATGTATGATCCGTCTTGGCACGTCGTATTGATAAATGACATGATGCTTGGAGAAGTAGTCGGTAATCGCGAGAATGAATCGATCACCTTTAACTGACGGAGGAAAAATAGGACCCATAATGTCCATCCCCCACATCTCGAACGGCCAAGATGTAGCTGAAAGATGCAAATGCTCCGGGGGTTGATGCATGTAATTCGCATGTATCTGACGCGCGTGGCACTTTCGAGTGTACTCGATCGCATCATTAATCATCGTTTGCCAGAAGTATCCCATTCTTCTGATACGATCATAAAGCTTGGGACCAGGCTAGTGTGCACCACATACTCCTTCGTGTGCTTCCCTAAGGACTTCTTTCGCTTCCTTGTTCGAAGGGCACCAGAGCAGCAAGGCATCATACCCACGACGATATAACGTCTGGGTCTCTACATCATAAAAGAACCTCGGGGCCCTTCGTCAGATCGATTCTCTGCCTTTCGCGTCCTCTTGCAAAATATCATATAGGACATAGTTGATTATAGGGAAGCGCCAGTCCTGGGGCTCCAGTTCAGCTTGGGTTGTGTACACCTCTTTGATGACCACCCCCCTGTGTTCCTCCTCCTCGTCATATATTGGTACAAATAGTTGATGAGTTCTCACAGTGACTAACTGTTTTGTCTTAGGAAGTTGCGCTAACGACTTTGCTAACGCTGCTAATGTATCCCCGTATGCGTTCTGGAGGAGTGGAATATACTCGATAAAAAAATTTTCAAACGAGTCCGCCATCTCAAAGGCCGCCTAGTGATACGGAATCAAGTTCGAGTTTTTGACTTCATAGTCCCCGCGGATCTATCTGACTATGAGTTGGGAATCCCCAAAGGCTTCAAGATATTCGACCCCCAGCTCTTTGGTGAAACTGAGTCTAATATGTAGCGTGTTGTATTCGGCCCTATTATTAGAGCATGACTCGGTTAGTGAGTAAGCCCGAGGCATCACATGCTTCCCCGGGGAAACAAAGACAACTCCAACTCTAGAAGAAATCTTAGAATATCCCGGGGTGCTTACCACAATGGTTGCTTGAGAAGCTCCGTCAAAGTACAATCGCCATATTCGCTGATGTGATGTAGTGTTGACTTCGTGGGTTACATCTGGCAAGTTGTCATATAATTCAGCTGCATCTACCATTGGGTTAGTTGCCAAGAGATCGCAAATCACCTGTCCCTTGACTGACTTCTGTTGCTTGAAGTGTAAGTCGTACTGAGACAGGCCCATTTTGCTAGACGTCAACTCATGGAGGCTGGTTGCGTCATGAATATCCAGACTGGATTTACGTTGGAGATAACATAAATTGTCTGTCCGACTAAGTAGTGCCGTATCTTTTGAATTGCGAACACAAACGCAAGGCACTGCTTCTCGATCATCGGATAACAGGATTTAGCACCCACTAAGGTCCGGCTCAGGTAATACACTGCCTGTTCGTGACCGCTGTCATCGTCTTGCGCGAGTAAAGCACTTAACAAATGGTTCATCGCCTTGGTATAAATCAAGAACGGTTTACCCGATTGCGGTGCAATGAGGACAGGAGGATTCGCTAGATATGCTTTGATATCCTTAAATGCCTTTTGATAGGCGTCGTCTTGGACAAACGGCATGCTTTTCTTATTTAGCTTAGAGAAGGGCTGGCATTTTCCAGAGAGGTTCGATATGAACCGCTGGATATAAGCTAATCGCCTCTATAACCCTCTGAGTTCTCTTAGATTCTTCGAGGGTTGCAATTCTTGTATTGCCTTCACTTTATCCGGGTCAACATAAATACCCCTATTGGTGACAACGAATCTAAGGAATTTGCCGCTGGACATTCTAAGGAAAGACTTGGCAGGGTTCATCTATAACTGATGAGTTCACATGAGGTCGAACACTATCCTCAGGTCTTTGATGTGATTATTTTTGTTGCAGCTCTTCACGACTAAGTCATCGATGTAGCACTCGACTGTTTTCCGAAGATGTTCCTGGAAAATCTTTATCATCGCTCGCTGGTCCGTGGCACCTACGTTCTTCAGGCCAAACGACATGACTGTGTAGTAGAAGATGCCAAGGAGAGTTCTGAATGCCATGTGTTTCGCATTATCTGGGTCCATCTTGATTTGATTATAACCCGAAAACCGTCCATGAAGGACATTCTCTCGAATCCACATGTATTGTTAATGATGACATCGGTGATTGGAAGGGGAAAGTCATCCTTTAGGCATGCAGCGTTCAGATCTCTGTAATCGACGCAGATTATGATCATCCCATTCTTATTAAGGACTGGGACAATATTCGCCACCCAATCTGGATGCTGTACTCCTGTGATAAAACCTGCCTCTGTAAGATTTTTTACTTTCGTAACAATTGCCTCCATAATCTACGAATGAAACCGTCTCTGTTGTTGCTTGACGGGTTTGGCATCTATCTTAATGTTGAGATGATGCGTCGCCACATTTGAGTCGAGTCCTGGCATGTCCTCGTAGTTCCAAGCGAAAACGTCAATATACTCTATGACGAGAGCAATCAACTCTTCATTCTCCTCTGGGGGGAAGACTATTACTGATGATTATGGGCTTAGGGTGTGTTTCGTCACCCATATTGACTAGGACCACTTCATCCTCGGTGGGGGGTTCTCTTTGTTCGAACCGGTCCCCATACTGCATGTTGAGGTGATGGATCCACGGGTCTTTCCATGTTGGTATCTCCTCATCGTCCTCCATCGTAGTGGGGTCGGCTGTAGTCATATTCGACATCAGACCCTTGAAGACTTCACCAAGGCTGACGTTAGAATCCTAGTCAAAGGAGTCAGATGAATATCCATCTCCTGCATCGGATAATTGGTTATCGATCAGCCAACAATATTCATCTTCTAAAGAGGATACATACCCCAATCCTCTCCTGAATGCATAGTAGTTATCGGTTTTCTCTTTTGGGACGTGTGTAGCTTTGGGTGGGACTTGAGGGCCTCGTCCGAAATAAAGACCCTCTCCTAGCGCAAAATCGTACCCTCATTTTTTTATGAGGTTCTGCGCTTCTGAACTATATCTGAATAGATGAAAGCCAGGCTCATTGTCATTGACGTCATCTCTCAAAAAGTGGTCCGGTGTTGAAATCGCATCTCTTTTACCATAGACCAAGTTTTTTCCGTCGCTTGTTCTTCTAGGATGACGAATGCTGTCCTCAAAGAATCTTGGAACTACTTCTGTGTTACACAAGATGACCGGGTCGGTAAGTGCAACTCGGGATCATTGTATAATCCTGTCATCACATTAGCAAGAGACAACGAGTACTCTAAATTATCATTTATTTTATTGTCGGCAAGTTACCAATTACAACTATTATCCGACGATTCTCCGTTATCAAGATTGACTACAAAGGGTACAATGTCATTTATGACAAAACCACCATCATAATCAAGCCCAGCTTCGATATCAGCTTCCTCGCCGCTGTCCGTACCTTGGGCCGATGATTCAGTATCGGACTCGTTACCGTAAAGGAGGGAGTCAGTAAAGTAATTCTCCAACCCCTTAAACGGCTGCTTATCCGCGACCACTATCTTGACTTTGTTATTTGTGTCAACATATTTCAGACACTGATGAAGAGTGGAGGGGACTATAACATTATTATGGATCCATGGCTAACCTAATAATAAGTTATAGGAAGTCTCTGCATCAATCACGTAGCACGTGACTTCAGACTTCAGATCTGCCATCTGGCACTTAATCCGGATTTTACCTAGTGGCCGAGACCCATTGGTATTAAATCCATAAATTACTATGCCTGTAGACGCCAGCTTACTGGGAGGAATCTCGAGGCTATACATCAGGTGGAGGGGCATGATACTCATAGCGGAACCCAGATCAACTTGGATCCGGTTAACTTTACTGAAGCCAATGTACCTGGTAAAGTATAGCGGCCTGTCGTGCTTTGAGTTCTTCGTCTGCATGTCTTCCTTAGTAAAGGTGATGCAGGGGAAGTGCCTGGTTGTGAGGTTGCATTGCTGTGGTGAAGACTCTGGCTCTTTGGGACTTGGCTTGATCTGAGTGAGGAACACCTCTAAGTCAGCCAGGGCTTCTTGAAGGGCCTCTTTGGTTTCTTTCGATAATCGTAGCAACTCATAGAAAGTTATCCTCGCTGGGATGTTTGCCAGTTGGGCCATAACATCGAAGCAGTACGGGGAGTTTGAATTTTCCAATTTATCCCTTCGAATCGAATGATTGAATCGAGACTGCTTCGGGAGTTGAACCTCCTAGGTTGCTTATCTTTTGATTTGGCTGTGTCCTCCTTAGCAATCGCCTGCTGCTGTGATTTTTCAGCTCACGTAGGAGGAGTTATTGCCACTCCTAGCTCCGTCAGCGTCTTAGCATTTGGGTCAGGAGCTTCGGGATATTTGTACTTGTACTCATGCCCGCTCCTGGTGGCGAAGACTTCATGTTCCTCTTCGAAAAGCTAGAATGTCATTATCTGCTCATCATTCTTCTCCAGAATTGTTGAGGTGGCATGGCATGATATCCCCTTACCCTTTGACTTCTTCCCAGATGGAGAGGCCGCCCACTGGTCATCTTCGAGCAGGTCAGGATGAATCTAAAGAATTTCACCGTTTCAGATGGTATGTGGTACTAGCCCCTTTTTACGTTGCCCGTGAGGATCATCATTCACTGTCTTCATCCCTACTTTAACGACGAGCTCCGGTTGGAACCAAGTTAATGGTACTGATTCGAAGTTGATAGATACTGCGCTCGCTCCCACTTTCTTCTCCTTGGACGACTTTGGGGTAATGACCCCTACATCGATCAAGGCTTGGATTTTATCCTTGAGATGATAGCATAACTTTGTTGGGTGGTGCCCCGCTCAATGGAATGCATAGTACTTCGGATCTGTGATCTTATTTGCCTCCTCCTGATTCACAATCGGTGGCAGTTGGATCTTACTATTCTCCAGGAGGTACTTGAAGATGTTGGGAACCTCTTCTTTCTTAAAAGAGTAGACTTTGGGGAACCTTGTAGTAGAGGGTTTCTATTGTTGAGGTCTTTGCTACCATTGTGGCTGTGATTGCTGCGGCGCTCGTTATTGCGGTTGTTGCTACAGCTGCAGCTGGAACATTTAGTTCCTGACCACTACTCTCGCCTGCTCTTTCCCCTTGGTGCGTGGGAGGAAATTCTGCTTGGGAGCATCTGCCGTTTGCTGGCCTCTTTCTACCTTTTTTCTCTTAAGGAATCGCTCAGCTTGCTCCCCTCGCACCTTCTACTCCTTCCATGTCTTAGACTGCGCCGTTCCCATTGCCTCCAGTACGTCTACCGAGAGGTTGTTATGGCAGGTCTAGAGAATAAACTCCTTAGTTATCAGATCCCGACAATTCATCGCTTTGTTCCGGAACCACTTGACGAAGCTGTCTACTGCCTCTCTGTCCTTCTGCTTTTCATCCAACAATATCCCGATGGATGTCTTCATGTTGTCATCGAAGAAATTGGTGAGGAACACAGTCTCCATGTCATCCCAGTTGTTAACGCTCCCTGGTTTGAGATGGCGGTACCAACTGAAGGCAGCTCCTCGAAGGGTGCTAACGAATGACCAAACCATCAAGGGCTCGTTGTAGGAAATAACTCCCAGGTGGGACTTGAAGTCGATCAAATGTTGAGTAGGTGAACCCTTCTCGTCAAACGGCGTGAAGTTTATTAGATTGAACTTCACTAGATACGGGATTGATTCCCACTCCATTAGGTACGGACATGGTATACTCATCTTCTTTACCTCTTGAGCGGAAATCAGAGTGTTAATCTTACTCTCAAGGTCCTTTATCTTCTCATTCTCAGGGACGACAATGTTACCACTAATGTTCTCGAGACCACCCCTTGCATTCCGTTCATCAAGGGGATAACCCGCGTCACGGTCTTCATCCCTGTTCGTGTCGCTGTCTATTTAGTTTGCGCGATAATTTGGTTCACCCTGGCGATTCATTAGCGCTTGGACTTGCTGGTCATGCATCTCTCTCATTTATTGCATAGCCATCTCCATCTCGAATTTGAAATTCTCCTTCTGTTTGACCATAGCCTCTTTAAGAATTTTGGCCACCTATTCCGCACTGATCATGAGCACCTCCCGGGGTCGTCCCTCGCTGGAAACCTTGTTATCAAAAGTAATTGCGGAGCCAGCGTCTGATGCTTCATCATCTAAGGGTAACCCCCTCTGCTCTTTGCCATAATTAGGTCGTCGGATAGTCCCGGTGCGCAACCGAGTTATTTGTTGAGATGCACCAAGAATGGCACGTGACGACGTCCCTTTACCTTTCATATTGATGGTGACTCTTAGCAATTCATCGCCTTAAGACACCGATCTTTTTTTGCGGAAGCACCTCGATCTGGGTTTCGGCATTTCACTACCAAGTCTGTCAAATACTGACACCTTCTCCGGAGCTACCTCGGTGTAGTTAGACTCTGACAACACCGCCCTGATCAGCTTCGAACACAAACAATGTGTGTTCAATTCTAGAGAACTCCTCTTTCGGGATTTACTCATTCCTCTAGCACGATAGTACAATTTATCGGCCTGAATGCCGGAGCAACCCATCGTGTGTTGGCATGACTTCTCAGGTATAACATCGTCGTTGTTAGACAAAAATATTTCCTTCTGAGGATGAACCATGTTGTCAAAGCTTCTAAAAGTGACTCGTCTCGACATTTGTCTTTGCCGGCGTGAAGTCTCGACGGACTCTTGAACCTCGATTCACAGTCCAGTACGAATAACTGCAGGGGTCTCCTTCTTGTGGTGGAGGTGAATGTGACCCATAGTGCCGTGGGTAGTCCGGGGCCTCTTCAATGGGCCTAAGCGTTCCCTAACTGGAGTCTTGCCTTGATTGCTGTGCAACGGGCTGAGGCACTCTATGACTGTTGGCTTGCTCCGGAATGTGCCTGCGGGATCAGCTGAAGTGGGAACAAGCTTAGCTAGAGATCTAGATGTGGCCACCGCTGGTGGCCTTGGCGCTGGGGTGACCTTACTCAGATCACTCTGCAGTAGCTATGGTGGCCGGTGCTCAGTTGGGGCGTCGGACTTTAGCCTCCAGACTCGGCGCATCTTTAGTGGCTTTTTGGCCACTTCTTTCTCTTTCAGCATTTGGGCCTCCTGGACTAGGGCCCGTGCCCGTGCAAGGAGTGCGCGGCACTTTCGGATGCGCTCCTCAAGTGTTGAGAGATTCCTTCTGATGCGGACCCATTCACTTGTTGACGGCTTGGAGGAGCTGCTCAACATCTGAGGCTGAAGCATCTGACTTGTTCTGGATCTTAGATCAGCCTCATAACGCATTCCATCCACTGACTGTAGGGCCTTAGTGAATCGACGAGCCATGCTTTGGTGTCGTCTCTGTTGGGCTCTCTTTGAGAGTGTAAGCATGACTTCGGCGGTCATCCCATGCGCGGAGGGGATGAAGTTTGTAGATCTAGCCACCTTAGGGGCTGGGGAAACGCAGCTACCTGCAACCTTGACAGCAGTGGGGCTGGAATCTTTTTCCTGGGACTCTGAATCCGAGGCCCAACTCATCTTCCTCGAAGCGGAGATCATCTTGGACTTGTTGGGAGGGGAGGATCTGGATGAGGACGAAAGGTACTCTTTGTACTTCTGTTGGTCGAACTCGTATTCGACCTCTTCAACGACAGGGATCTGGATCCGCGGCCGCGGGACGACGATCTCTTCATTGAGACCGTTGGCTCCCACTGTGGCTACCAGCTTGTTTGCAAGAAAAGTCTATCTGATCTTCATTGCTGATGAACTCATTAAAGATTTATGCTTTTACAAATGAATTCAATAAAAAGGCGTCTTTTTCATAAGACTTACAACAAAAATCAAGAAAAATTACAGCTTTCTTATGAACAAACGCAGGGTCCCGTTTATCGGAGCCTTGTTAGTGTGGGATCTTTGCCAGTGTCGGGGTATATCTGTGGACCACCGCGTGATCAGATCTGGGTCAAGATGTACGGGATCTAGGGGACTATTTCACAAAGGAAATAGATCGCCTTAAGTAAATGAGATCGACCAAGCGAAATCGTTACTCTTCTCGGGATCAAAACAAGGTTTGAATCCAGAGGGATGCACCATAGATCTGATCTAGATCTCCTCAAACTCCTTTGCTCGATGCGTAGGACTCGCTAAGTTTTTAGATATGCGTCGAGAAGAACTCTAAAGTTGTGGAAAATGCAAAGCTCGTGTGCAAGAAGCCCCGTGCAAAAAATTCAGCCCCCGCAAATGAGACCCCCTCTTTATTTATTGGCAAAAGAGGGAGGGGGTCAGCTTGTGGCCAAGCCACCAAAGAGTGGCCCAGCCGCCGAGCCACCTACGGGGCTTCTTTCCGTCAATTCTCGAGTCTTTCGAGTCCGATCCGGTTATTTTAAGTTTGATCCGATTGTTCTAAGCCCAATCCCATCGCTTTGAGTCCGACTTGGTTCAATCTCGTTGATTCTCGCCAATCTGAGGCTTCACAGTTGAGTTCGTGTCTTGCTGACTCACTTCATGCATTTCGTCGACTTGCATTATGTGCCCAAGTCATCAACTGTTTGCTGTTGGATCGCCGTTGTATTGTCGGATGGCTCGCCATATGTCAACTCCCTGTCACGAGTCGGGTTCGGGGTCTTATAGGCAATATTTAACACCTACAGTGGTATCTGAGTATTGAAAAGGATATGAAATATTACAATAAGGAAGAATCAAGTCTAGGACTTGGTGAATCTTTCAACTGAACGCGAGACCACTGAAAACAAAAGGGTTTTCAAGGTCAAGTAGGATGGGATATATAAGTGATACAGGGCACACTTAATAGCGAAAGAGTACACCCAAGTAGTGAACTATCGAAAGAGGCATTTTCTCCTGTGGTGAAAATCAGTGTTATTCGCATGATATTGACTCTTGTAGAGTAAATAGATCTTAAACTAGTCTAGATGGACATTGAATCAGGTTTTACCTATACGGAACTGGAAAAAGTGATCTATGTGGATCAACCTATGTTTCATAGCTACGGGATCCTCCATATAGCTTGAAATATTTTTTTCAGTGTAGTGTTTTTTATTCTATTAAACTATGGTAGGTCATAGTTTCTAGATGATCGATCGTATATTGATAGCATATTACTGATTAGATGCAACGTGGAGACCATTGGGGATCCAATTGCTAAGAGCCAGGCTCTAAGTATAGAACAGTATCGCGACATCAAAACAAAGAAGAAGGTAATTCTAAACATCTCTTCAAGGAGTGTAGTGGATAGTCTTGTATGCGTACAATAATCGACATATACTTTGTAGTAAGACTGATGAGTAGGTATCGTCCAATCCTAGACGACTCACTGAAATGAGTTTTGAGGATCCTCATATATTTAATTCAGATTGCACCTTATGTATTATGCTATGACATCACAGACACTCACCTATAGAGATATTCAGATGTTAACTGGGCTAATAATCTGGATGGGCGAGGGTCAATGTCAAGTTGTGCTTTCTTATTGAATGCGTCATTTCTTAGAGTAGTAAGAAGCAATAATGTATAGACCTTTTCCTACTTGGAGTGGATATGTGGTGATATACACAGTAGTATTGGATGCAGTCTAGTTATACAAATTCTTGGAAAATTTGACTATAGTGCGATATGTAGAGGATGATGTAATGCTCTAAAAAGCGTATCGGCTGTTGGTTAGATAATAGACCCAAATTAGTTTGGGAAATTAAAAAAATACAGATCAGGTACTATTTCATTAAGAACTGTGAGAAGGAGGAGGTTGTGCTAAGTGTAACCTTATGAGTCAGTTGATCAAGGATCTACAAATAAAGGGAATAGTTGAGAAGCGGCTGTTGCAGCATACTTGAGTCTTGGGGCCTATGTCTTTAATGATGATTTTATTTGAGACCTCAAACACTTAGGTTATTATGGATGGCGGCTTTATAAGACATTATATTTGATTTGATTGTCTTTTTCTCATCTATATGGATTGCTTATATCTTATTATTGCTTGATTATCACAGCATGGAGTATTTGAGTATATGATGTGTACAGGGCACTATTAGGTAAATATAAACATGTACCTAAGTTGCAAGTATACAACTATCAAGTTATAGTATAAAACATTATCGATCCCACGAGGAAGGTGTTGTATGAATTAATAAAAATCAGTTCTTATGTTGTGTGTGTGATAATTAGGAGTGATAAAAAGTGGTTGTGGAGAGAATAAGAGCGGTTGTGAATATATGGGAATAAAAGCAAAACAAGATTGAGAGAGGAGAAAGAATGATGAATAAATGAAGGAAAATAAAATAAACAAATGAAAATCAACAATAAATAGGAAAGTCAAGAAAGTAAAAGACGGAGGATTCAATTAAAGATATGAGGAATGTAGAATTGAATCCACTATCTAATCTCAATTATAAAATATGAGCTGTTCTCCTTTTATCACATTCTACTTTAGATTTATTAAGTATAGACTATCAAACCACTAAAGGAAAGCATAACCTATCAAGTTATCATCTAAGTAAAATTAATACTCATGAAAAGAATAACAACTAAATGGTAATTCTAGAATTCCTTCTACCAGTTAGTTTTTTAGTTGACTATCCTAAACATGATCATTTTAAGCATAAGAGTATGATTCACAAATTATGAAAGAAATAAAGCTTAGTTTCATGTAATTTTTAGAGTTCCCACAAGTATTAGTTACACGTCTTAAAATAGGACAATTCCCTAGAGGGTTTTAGCCTCAAGGTGAATCAAAGAAAATAAATAAATAAAAATAAAAACTAATTCCAAGAGGGTTCTAGCCTCAAGGTGAATAGTGCAAGAATCTAAGCTGTGCAAGAAATAAATGCAAGAAATTAAAGCAAGAAAGTAAAGACATGAAAGTAAATATACTCTACAAGCATTAAAGTAAATCTAATTCAAGAGGGTTTTAGCCTCATGAACATTTAACAACATGAAAAAAAATATTACAAGAAAATAAGAGATAAAAGAGAAAACTTGCATTCCAAGAGGGTTCTGCCCTCTTGATGAATGTAAATCTTCATTTTGATCTTCATCTTCATCTCCATCTCATCTTCATCTTCATGATCAAATAAAGAGAAGAAAAGAAAAACATGAAGAGGTGAAAATATTCTTTTATTGATTGCAACAAAAAGTTATAATTTGAAAGGTCTTCTCAATTAAGAGTAACACTCCTCTCCTAAAAGAGTTTTTACAAATATTTGAAAGGCCTACAGCAATGAAGGAGAACCCTTGGATGAAACTTGGAGACCAATGTTTAAAATCCAGTCCTAAATCTGTTTTCTATTGCGAACCAATTGGTTGGCCCCTTGCTTGGCTAATCGGTTCGCCCCTTGGTTGATTTGTAGCAGATTTTTATTTTTATTGATTTCTTGATCCGATTTCTTTATGGATTCTTGAACTTTCTTGAGCCTTCTTTTGTCTTCATATTTTGGCTTCAATAAATAAAAGAAAATCAATGGGTTTGAGTCTTTTGAGATTTTTTTCATTAATTCTTTATTAATCTACAAATTAAGATGAAACACGTTTATTAGTGATACTTTTATTTAAATGAAATAGATAATGAGGGTATAACATGTCATAAAAATGTGATTATCAAATACCCCCACACCTAAACTTTTGCTAGTCCTCTAGCAAAGAAAGAAATTGAAAGGGAAAGAAAAAGAAAAAAAATCCAACTCACTTTTACAGGAATCGCGGTTGTATTTAGCACATATAACAAGCCTTTAAACCCTTAGGTTATCCTAGTGGGCGATTTGTAGTCTCGTGAGGGTTTGTAGTGAATATACCTACATAATTTGGTCAACTTGCTAATTTAAAGAAGTTTGTGAATAATTAATTAACTTGATAAATTTAAACATTCTAATTGAAACTAGTTTTTACTCAAGAAAACATTTTTATGTATAACTCCAAAGTAAATCTTCTTAAAAAATCTTTTCATTATAGTTATACAAAACTAAGTCTAATTTAGAAAATAATTTAAAGGTTTTGAAAATAACATGCTAACTCTTTGGTTTAAACAATTTTCAAGTCTCTTAATGAATTTATTTTTCAAGAACATATATACAAATATAACTATATATATAAAAAC
>JBAKGM010071726.1:0-13849 GCA_037177215.1 Asparagus racemosus
AGCTGACGAAAGCCAACAAAGAGGAAACTCTTGCCGTCATGTCTGAGAAGTTCGAGCTCTCGAAGCAGAAGCTAGCTGAGATCGAGGAGGAGACTGTGAAGACGCTCAACACCAGTGAGAAGTCTTTCAGGGCTGAGCTGCAGGAGGAACTTCAGTAAGCTTTTATCGATAAAGTGTCTGGATTGAAGCAACAAATCTGTTGTCACAAATTTGATGTTTAAAGAATTGTAATCTCAGTCTTTATCAATAAAATATGTCTCCCTTTACTTTATCATGATTCTTTCATTTCGTTAGAAATAATTAACCACAATATTTATAGGATTTTTGGCAAACCCTCAGCCATCAACGAATTTGATAAGCCTTTAACGATTACCGTTTGAATCGGGCTAGCATGCGGTTTATTTAAACCCGTTCCGCACAAGACGTTGCGCTAAGAGAATGAAACTCTCTTAGGCTTGGTGCTATGATATTAAATACATAGACTTCGTACTCTTTTGCGGGTAAGAGAGACTAACCGGTGATGCGTGTTAGGCGTCAACTTTGGGGTTATTGGCCAACCCCCAGCCCTCGACGGATTTGATGTGCCTTTATCGACTACCGTTTGAATCAGGCTAGCGTGCGGATTATTTAACCCGTTCCGCATGTGACGTTGTGCTAAAAGAATGAAACTCTCTTAGACTTTATGCTACGACTTTGAATACATAGACTTTATCTTTTTTCATGGGAAGACTAATCCGGCGACGCGTGTGAGGCGTTGACCTATCCCTGCTTAGGATTCAGGATCAAATTCCCCAAGAAGAATCTTGGATTAAGGGGCTTTTTGTTAATAAAATTAAATTAATGAGGGAGGAAGAATTTTATATTCTATCTCTCACTGGCGAATGAATGAAACTAAGAGTAGGAACTCTACCTTGTGAGTCGAGAGGACTCAGGCGACCTTTAGTCGGACGACTTGATTCGAAAGTTTCGGCGCATACCTTCAGTCGGCACTACCTGGAAAAGGATGGAACTAAGAGTGGGATCTCCACTCTGAGAACTAATAAGATTCAGGTGACCTTCAGTCGGACGACCTGATCTGAAAATCCTAGCACATACCTTTAGTCGGCACTACCTAGGAGAGGGATGGAACTAAGAGTGAGATCTCCACTCCGAGAACCGGAAAGACTCAAGTGACCTTCAGGCGGACAACCTGGTCTGAAAATCCTAGCGCATACCTTCAGTCGGTGCTACCTAGGATAAAAGTTCTGGCATGTACCTTCTATCGGCGCTACCTGGAAAAGGACAGAACTAAGAGTGGGATCTCCACTCTGAGAACTGATAAGATTCAGGTGACCTTCAGTCGGATGACCAGATCTGAAAATCCTAGCACATACCTTTAGTCGGCGCTACCTAGGATGAAGATGGAACTAAGAGTAGGATCTCCACTCTGAGAACCAGAAAGACTCAGGCGACCTTCAGCCGGACAACCTGGCCTGAAAATCCTAGCGCATACCTTTAGTCGGCGCTACCTAGGATAAAAGTTCCAGTGCGTACCTTCATTCGGTGCTACCTGGAAAAGGATGGAACTAAGAGTGGGATCTTCACTCTGAGAACCGATAAGATTCAGGTAACCTTCAGTCGGACGACCTGATCTGAAAATCCTGCCGCATACCTTCAGTCGGCGCTACCTAGGATGAAGATGGAACTAAGAGTAGGATCTCTACTCTGAGAATAGGAAAGACTCAGGCGACCTTCAGCCGGACAACCTGGCCTGAAAATCCTGGCGCATACCTTCAATCGACGCTACCTAGGATGAACGTTCTGGCACGTACCTTTAGTTGACACTACCTGGAAGATGGGTGAGACTAAGAGTGGGGTTCCCACTCAGAGAATCGGAAAGATTCAGGCGACCTTCAGTCAGACAACCTGATCTGAAAATTCAATTCTGACCGATACCTTCAGTCGGCAGGGCCTAGAAAGAGAAAGGATACGCTTGGAGAGGAAGAATTTTATGCTCTATCTCTAGCGTGAAAGAAATGTTGAGTGGACCTCTTGTTCATGGAAGGAATCAAGAGCGAATTTTGGTAACGAACCAGAAAATTTTGTAGACCCACCGTCAATGAATTTGATCGGTGGAGGATAACTTTAGGGTTATCCTCGAGGAAAGTGGGTGAAAATATCCGACGAGGAACTTCCCGTTGAAATGGGTTATCCTGAAGATACTAAGGGTAGTAATTCTTTAGGAACTTCCCATTTATCGGCATCAATTGCCGGTCGCCATTCTGGGTGATCAGGCGATAAGCACCATTCGAATAGACTGTCTCTATTATAAACGGGTCTTCCAGTTTAGGTTCGAATTTACCTTTCTTCTTAGAGTTGAGGATTATCGGTCGTCGAGCAGCGAGGACCAAATCTCCTTTTTTGAAACTGCTCTGTCGTACTTTCTTGTTGAAAGCTCTTGACATTTTTGCTTGGTAGAACTCAAGCATTGTTGAGCTTGCAAGCGCTTCTCATCCAACATCTCGAGCTCTTCGAGATATTTCTGATGCTGCTCTTTGATCGTCATCTCCGTTGCTAGGGCTATGCAAAGTGACGGAATCTGCATCTCCAGCGGAAGAACTGCTTCACACCCGTAGACCAGAGAGTACGGGGTCACTCCAGTTGGCGTGCGTACAGTTGTGCAATATGCCTAGAGTGCTTCTCCGAGCTTATCATTCTAGTCTCGCTTGTTATTCTTCACAAGCTTCGACAAAATTTTGATAATCGTCTTATTGAACGCCTTCGCTAATCCATTCGTAGTGGAATTACAGGCCGTTGACGAGGCGTCTTGAATCTTGAATTTATCGCAAAACCTGATGAAGAAATTACTGATGAATTGAGGACCGTTGTCATGCACGATCCGTCTCAGTACACCGTGTTGATATATGACGTGGTGTTTGATAAACTTGACGACGTTGCTTGTCTTCACTTCTTTTAGCGAGATTGCTTCAGCCCACTTGGAGAAGTAGTCGGTGATCGCTAGAATGAACTGATCGCCTTTGACCGATGGAGGAAAGATGGGACCCACAATGTCTATTCCCCACGTCTCGAATGACCAGGATGTAGCTGAAGGATGCAACTGCTCTGGAGGCTGATGCATGTAGTTTGCGTGAATTTGACACGCATGGCACTTTCGAGCATACTCAATTGCGCCGTTGACTATTGCTAGCCAGAAATACCCCATTCTCCTGATATGATTATAGAGCTTGGGACCAGGCTGGTGTGCACCACATTCACCTCTGTATGCTTCCCTGAGGACTTCTTCCACCTCTTTATTCGAAAGGCACCGGAGTAGTAAGCCATCATACCCGCGACGATTTAGCGTCTAGGTTTCTATATCATAGAAGAACTTTGGAGCTCTCCGTCGGATGGATTCTCTTTCCTTTATGTCCTCTGGCAGAATACCATGCAGAACGTAGTCGATAATAGGAAAGTGCCAATCTCGGGGCTCCAATTTGGCCTGAGTGGTATATGCTTCTTTGGTAACCACCCCCTTTCTCCCTGTACCTCATCATATATTGGTATGAATAATTGATGAGTCCTGACTGTAACTAGCTGGTCAGTCTCGGGAGGTTGTGCCAGCGATACTGCTAACGCTGCCAATGCATCTGCGTAAGCATGCTGAAGGCGCGAGATATATTCAATAAAGAACACTTCAAATGAGTCGTCCATTTCAATGGCTGCCTGGTGATAGGCGACTAGATCCAGATTCCTGACTTTGTAGTCTTCACGGATCTGTTTGACTATCAGTTGCAAATAGCCGTATGCTTTGAGATACTCGACCCCCAACTCTTTGGCGAAATTAAGCCCGATAAGCAGCACGTTGTATTCGGCCACATTATTGGAGCATGGTTCGGTGATTGAATAGGCTCGGGGCGTGACATGTTTTACCTGGGAAACTAAGACAACTCTGACTCTAGCGGAGATCTTAGAACATCTGGGGGCACTTGCCATATTAGTAGCTCGAGAAGCTCCGTCAAAATACAACAGCCATATCTGTTGATGCGATGTAGTATTGACTTCGTAGGCTTCATCCGCCAGGTCATCATATAGCTCGGCTATGTCCGTCATTAGGTTTGCAGCCAAAAATCACAAATTGCTTGTCCTTTGACCGACTTCTGTTGTTTGAAGTGCAGGTCTTATTGGGACAAAAGCAAGGCCTATTTCGCCAACTGCCAGCTCATGGAGGCCGGTTGCGTCATGAATATTCAGACCAGATTTACGTTGGATACAACATAAATTGTCTGTCTGACTAAATAGTGCCGCATCTTCTGAATCGCGAACACTAATGCAAGGCACTGCTTCTCAATCATTAGATAACGAGACTCAGCACCGACTAATGTTTAGCTCAGGTAGTATACTGCCTGTTCGTGACTACCGTCGTCGTCTTGCGCGAGCAGGGCACTTAACGAGTGGTCTGTTACCTTGGTGTAGATCAGGAACGGTCTACCTGACTGCGGTGCAACAAGAGCAGGAGGCTTTGCGAGATACGCTTTGATCACCTCAAAGGCCATTTGACAAGCGTCGTCCCAAATAAATGACACGTCCTTCTTGTTCAGTTTAGAGAATGGCTGGCACTTCCCAGATAGATTCGAGATGAATCTCTGAATATACGCCAATCGCCCTTGTAACCCCCTGAGTTCTCTCAGATTTCACAGAGGTTGTAGATCTTGAATCGCCTTCACTTTATCAGGGTTGACATGGATGCCCTTATTTGTGACGATGAAGTCGAGGGACTTGCCACTGGACATACCGAGGAAGGATTTGGCAGGTTTTATCTTTAGTTGGTGAGCTCGCATGAGCTCCAACATCGTTCTAAGATCTTTGATGTGATCACTCTTGTCACGGCTCTTCATGACCAAATCATCAACGTAACATTCGACTGCTTTCCGGAGATGATCCTGAAAAATCTTCATCATCGCCTGCTGGTACGTGGCACCCGCGTTCTTCAAACCGAACAGCATAACTGTGTAGCAGAATATGCCGAGAGGTGTTCTGAACGCCTTATGTTTGGCATCATCCGGGTGCATCTTGATTTGATTATAACCCGAAAAGCTATCCATGAAGGACATTCTCTCGAATCCGCACGTGTTGTCGATAATAACGTCGGTGATTGGGAGAGGAAAATTATCTTTAGGGAAAGTGGCATTCAGGTCTTTGTAGTCGACACATATCCTGATTGTACCATTCTTCTTTAGTACTGGGACAATATTCGCCACCAGTCTGGGTGTTGTACTTCTGTGATGAAGCTTGATTCAATGAGCTTTTTTACTTCTGCCACGATTGCCTCCATAATTTGCAAACGAAACCATCTTTGCTATTGCTTGACAGGTTTGGCATCCGGCTTGATTTTAAGGCAGTGGGTCACCACATTCAGGTCGAGCCCTGGCATATCTTCGTAGTTCTAAGCGAACATGTCGATATATTCCCTAACAAGAGCGATCAATTCTTCCTTTTGTTCTTTTGGGGAAGACTACCGCTCATGAAGATGGGTTTTGGATTGGCTTCGTCGCCCATATTGACTTGGATGACTATATCTTCAGTGGGGGGTTCTTTTTGCTCGAACCGGTCTCCGTACTGCATGTTGAGGTGATGAATCTACGGGTCTGCCCATGTTGGCATCTCCTCATTCTCTTCCATGGTGGTGGGGTCGGCAGTAGTCATATTGACCATCAGAGCGTTGAAGACTTCTCCCAGGCTGACGTCAGAATCCCAAGTAGATGAATTAGACGAATGTCCGTCCCCTTCATCGGGTGAGTGGTCGTTAATAAACAAAAAGCATTTATCGTCTGAGGAGGATTCGTATCCCAACCCCCTTCTGAATGCATAATAGTTGTCAGGCTTCCCTTTCGGGACATAGGCTGCTCTGGGCGGGACTTGAGGACCTCGTCCGAAGCAAAGACCTCCCCCTTGTGCCAAGTTTTACCCCCACTTTTTCATGATATCTAGTATTTCTGGACTATATCTGAATGCGTGGAGTATGGGTTCGTTATCATCAATGTCTTCCTCCAAGAAGTCATTGGTATCTCCCCCTTGCTGGGATGTTTGCTAGTTGAGCAATGCCGTTGAAGTGATAGGGAGTGTTCGAACTCCCTGTTTGTCTCTTCCAATCGGGCGATTGAATCGAGACTGATTCGGGAGTTGGACATCCCGAGGTTGCTTTTCCTTCTATTAGGCCACGGCTTCTTTTGCAGCTGCCTGTTGTTGCACCTTTTCTGTGAGTGTGAGGTGAGTCATTGGTACCCCCAGCTTTGACAATGTCTTGGCGTTTGGATCGGGGATTTCTGGGTACTTGTATCTGTACTCGTGCCCACTCCTAGTGGCGTGGACTTTAGGTTCCTCCTCTGGGAATTGAAATGTCACCATCTGCTCGTCATCTCCCTCTAAGACTGTGGAAGCAGCATGGCATAATTTTCCCTTCCCCTTTGACTTTTCCTTAGATGAAGAGGAAGCTGCCCATTGATCATCTTCAAGTAGGTCCAGATGGACCCACAAAATTTCGCCATTTGGAGCCGTATGTGGTACGAGCTCTTTTTGGTGTTGCTTGTGCGGATCATCATTGACTGTCTTCATCACCACCTTTACCACAGGCTCGGGTTCAAACCACGTCAAAGGCACCGAACCGAAGCTGATGGACACCGCATTTGCTCTGACTTTCTTTTCTTTAGCTAGCTTCATTGTAATGACCCCCACGTAGATTAAGGCTTAGATTTTGTCCTTGAGGCCGAAGCACGACTTGGTGGGATGGTGGACCACCCTGTGGTAAGCACAATACCTCGGATCGTTGGTCCTCTTTGCTTCCTCTTGATTTTGGATCGGAAGGAGCTTAATCTTATTATTCTCCACCAGATATTTAAAGAGACAGGGAATCTCGTCGTCCCTGAAAGAGTAGGACTTTGAGAATCTTGGCTCTGAGAGCCTCTGCTTTTGTGGTCCTTGCTGCCACTGAGACTGGGACTGCTGTGGACCTCATTGCTGCGGTTGCTGCTGGGGTTGCACTTGGAACGTCTGGTTTGCAATCGCCGTTCTAGTCTGCTCCTTCCCCTTACCACGTGGGACAAATTTACATTTTAGGGCTTCCATAGCCGGTTGGCCTCTTTCTGCCTTTTTCCTCTTTAGGAACTATTCGGCCTGCTCCCCGCACACTTTCAGGTCCTTCCATGTAGTGGAGGGCGTTGTTCCCATTGCCTCAAGCACATCCAGTGATAGGTTGTTGTGGCAGGTCTGAAGAATAAACTTCTCTGTAACTGGATCCTGGCAGTTCATCGCCTTGTTCCGGAACCGTTTGACGAAGGTATCCACAGTTTTTCCATCCTTTTGCTTCTCATCGAGCAACATCCCGATGAATATCTTGGTGTCGTCGTCGAAGAAGTTGGAGAGAAACATGGAGTCTATGTCATCCTAGCTTGCAACGTTGCCCAGTTTGAGACGGTGGTACCAATCGAAGGTTGCTCCTCGAAGGGTGCCAACAAATGACCGAACCATCGGGAGCTCGTTTCTAGAAATTACCCCCAAGTGAGACTTAAAGTAAATCTAGTGCTGAGTGGGGGACCCCTTTCCGTTGAATGGCGTGAAGTTGATCAAGCTGAACTTTCACGGATATGGGATCAACTCCCACTCCCTAGGGTATGGACACGGTATTCTCGTCTTTTTAACTTCTTGAGCAGAGGTCAACGTGTTGATTTTGCTCTTGAGATCTTTGATTTTCTCATTTTCTGGGATGGCAATGCTGCTGGCATTCTCCTGGCTACCCCCAACATTTCGCTCTTCATGGGGTTGTGCAGCACCATGGTCTTCTTCCCCGTCAGTGACGCTGTCAACCTGACTAACGTTGTTGCAACGACTGGTTTCACCTTGGCGGTTTGTCAGCGCCTGGATTTGCTGGTCATGCATTTCTCGCATATGCTGCATGGCCATCTCCATCTCGAACTTGAAGTTCTCTTTTGTTTGGCCATCGCCTCTTCGAGCATTTTGGCCACCTGTTCTGCGTTGATCATGAAGACTTCGCGAGGCTGCCCTTCGCTGGAGACCATATTGTTGGAAGCCAGTGTAGAGCCAGCATTTGACACTTCATCTTCTAACGGCAATCCCTTCAGGATTTTATCATAATGAAGGCGTCGAATTGTCCTGGTAGGCACCGAGTAAGCCGGTCGGACGCTCGGGGACCTGTTCGATTCGCCGTCTCTCTACTCGTCATATTATTGGTGACTCTCGACAATTCGTCGCTTTGAGTCAGTGACGTTCTCCTATGGAAACGTCTTGATTTGGGCTTTGGCAATCTGTCTCCAAGTCTGTTGAAGATGGAAACCCTATTTGGAGTTGCTTGGTTGCAGCTACAGTCTGATAGCACTGCCTTGATTAGCCTGGAACCGGGGCAATGTGTAGGCTTCTCAGGCAAACTCCTCTTTCTGGATCTTCTTGCACCCCCAGCACGATAGTACAGCTCGTAGGTGTGAGTGCCAGAGCAACCTATCATGCGTCGGCACGATCTCTAGGGTATAACATCATCGTCGTTAGATGAAAACATCTTCTTTCGAGGATGGACTGCTTCATCAAAGTTGCCAAAAGTAACTCGCCTCGACATTTGCCTGTGTGGGCGTGAAATCTCGGTGGACTCTCGGACTTCGATTCTGAGTCCGGTCAGTGTAGCTAGAGGAATATTGAGGTGGGTTCGACCTCCTGCACGAGGAGTGACCCTTGATTCCCTCAATGGACCAAGGCGTTCCATGATGGTTGGCTTGCTGGTCGTGGCGGGAGTTGGCTTAGCCAAAGATTTGGATGCAGATGCCAGAGGTGACCTTGGCGCTAGGGCAGTTGGCATTGAGGTGCCTTTAGCTCTTGGTTTGGGCGCCGGGGCAGTTTTCATTAGGACGCCCTCAGCTTTCGTCTTGGGTGCCGTGCTCACCAGAGTTGGAGCGACTGTGGATTTGGGCTTAGATGCCGTGATCACCACAGTTGGAATTTTGGTGGACTTGGGCCTAGACGCTGTGATCGCCGGAGTCAGAATTTTGGAGGACTTGGGCTTGGATGCCGCGTTTGTCGATGTTGGAGTGCTGACTAACTTGGGCTTCCAGACCTGACGGCTTGTTGGTGGCTTCTTGACTGCCTCTTCCTTCTTTAGTTTGAGGGCTTGTTGCACCAAAGCCAATGCTTGTGCAAGGAGTGCGCTCAACGCTTCCGGATGCGTTCCTGAAGCGTTGAACAATTCCGTTTGACCTGGACCCATTCATACGTCGCTGGCTTGGGGGCATCGGCCACAATTTGAGACTTGAGCCTCTGGGTTAATCTAGACCTTAGATCCGTCTCGTAGCAGACCCCATCCGTGGATTCTATAGCCTTGGCAAACTTGCGGGCCATGCTTTGTCGTCGCCTTTATCGTGCTCGCTTGGAGAGCGGGGGCACGCCATCGCCGGTCATCTCGGGCATCGGGGGAACTTGGGATGTGGGCGCCGAGAAAATTTTACCGCTACCAGTGGCAGCGGGGTTAGAATCGTCATTCAGGGACTCCGTGTCTAAGGCCCAATGGATTCTCTTTGCAGGGGAGATCTTCTTGGAGTGGCGGGGAGAAGCGGATTTGGAGGAGGAGGAGGAGAGGTACTTCTCAAACTCAACTAGTCGAATTCAAACTCGACCTCTTCCTCGACTGGGATCGGGATCCACGGCTGCGACACTACAATCTCAGATCTGAGATCGTTGGCTCCCACTGTAGTCGCCAGCTTGTTCACTGCAAAAATTACTTCGATTGTCATTGATTTGAATACGTTACACTTTTATGGGATTACAAACAAAATTCAAATAAAAAGATCGCCTTTTTATGAGACTTACAATGAAAATTGAAAAATAAAGATTACAACTTTTCACTTTTAGAACAAACGCAGGATCCGTTTATCCGATCCTCACTTGCGTGGGTGTCTTTGCCTGTGCCAGGGACTTGTTTTGTCCGTGGACCACTGCATAATCCCAATCTAGGTATTAGATCTACGGATCTGAGGTGATTATTTCACAAAGGAAATAAAACACCGACGGGGATCAACTCACGAAGGAGATGATCGCCGAAGCGGGTGAAATCTACTAGGAGAAGTCACGCGCTGGACCCTGAGAATAAGACGAAGCTTAATCTAGAAGGTGAAGGTGTAGATCTAACCCAAATCGCCTCCTCGCCCTGTGGATCTGAACTTAAACGAGTTCGACGCTTGCACCGGATGTTGATCTAACTTTTCTCCTTCGCCAGTGCTCGGATCTCCACAAAGGGCTCACGAAGCTCTGGATCTCTGACAAAAATTTCTAACCTTTTACAACTAAGACCCCCTCTCTCTATTTATAGGAGGGGCGTGTTTTGTGGTCGGACACCTTGGTGTCTCGGCCTTGGTCAAAGCACTGTTTCAGTGTTTTTGACATTCATTTAGTTCTTTTTCGGTGTCATTTTCTCCCGATCTTGTCGCCGTCGTCACGAGTCTAGTTCGGGTATTGATAAGCAATTTTCAACACCTACATCTATCACCTTACTAGATCGAGACAGGGGATAGCTATCCCTTTTGACTACTCTGTTTTGAGGTCACCAGTTCGGTGAACTCCTTTACAAGTGGAACATCCTTTTGCTTATGACGCTAATTCAGCCATAGCGTCAAACACAACTCCTAACTCAAGTCAAGAGCAAGAGTGGATTGCCAACATGGCAGACGGAGAGGCCATCGATGATGTAATTCGTCGGATGGAGACCCAAAAGAAGGCATCGGACGAGCGCTTAGACTAAATCGAAAATATGCTTAAACAACTGCTACTCACTTCCCAGCCCCTTGCGAGTAATTCAAAAGGGAAGCAGCCAGTTAACATATCTGTCAATAAGGAGTCACTGTACGAACAAGATGTTTTCTCCTCTCGATCAGAGTTTGAAGCATCCAGTACACTGAAGACGAGGCGTAAATTAAAAAATAGTCAAAATTCTGCAAAACTAGCTCAATGTTCAATGGCAAAGGTTCCCCGAACCAACATATTTACTACTTCCATCTGCAAACGGAGAATGTAGTAGGGAGCAACGCCATCAAGGCGCAACTTTTTATTGGCACCCTTTAGGGGGTAGCCTTTGACTGGTTCTAAAATCTGGCTGAAGGATCTATCAAATCCTAGGTTGATTTAGAATCACAGTTCTTGTCCCAATTCCACCAGGACCAATCTGATGTAGCAATGACCAGACTCCTTTAAGAAAAACAGAGGGAGAATGATTCGCTCAGAGATTACATTGAACGATTTCATAACCTGTCCTTATGATGCCAAGACATGCTATTGCCGATATTGCACTAGACATGCCGGCATAACTTTCTCAGCCGAGTGGAAGCCCACATGGGTGCTGTCAAGGCTAATTCGTGGAAAGATCTAATTGAACAGGTAGAAATTGCCGAGATATCCACTGAGAGATTCAATCAATATAATCCGTGGTCAAGCGATGAAGACGATGACAGTGAGACAAGACAATCCTCTAATGATGAGAATAAGACGGGACAATCCTCCTGATTGAAGTTCAACACTCTTTGAATCTCGTCGAGCGGAAATGCCAACTTAGTCTTCTAGGGCTATGGCAAGCTTCTTCAGCAACGCTAACCCAATCTTCTACGGCTATGGCAACGCTTCTTCAGCAACGCCAACCCAATCGTCTACGGCTATGGCAATGCTTCTTCAGCAACCCAACTTAATCGTCTACGGCTATGGCAACGCTTCTTTAGCAATGCCAATCCAATCTTCTACGGCTATGGCAATGCTTCTTTAGCAATGCCAACGCAACATTCTACGGCTATGGCAATGCTTCCGCAGCAACGCCAGACCAACATTTACGACTTCGTCTCATAAGGGCTTGAGCCTTTAATGGCAACACTGTTTTCTTCAGTATGTTCAATAATACAATCTCTACCGAAGCAATTAGTCATCAAGTTCAACATCACACCTCTGACGATGGTTTTTACACCTTACATAACATCAGAAGTTAGCCCTCTACAGGTACTCATTTTCAACGGTGCATCGCAATTGTGGCATGAAGGAATTATTATCACAGGTGTAGGGGTAGTGCTCTTCACTCCCCATGGTCGTGTCATTGCTCAAATATATTCATTGACTGAGTCTTATTCTGCCATCTTAGTCGTTCGTCGACCCATGGTTATGATGCATAAGACTAAAGGTAAATTCTAGCCTAAATGGGAAGGTCCATTTGTAGTAGAGATAGTCTACTCAAATGAGCATATCGCCTAATTGACCAACATGACAATAAGCTCATGACACCGATCAATGGGAAGTTCCTCAAGAAGTATTACCCTTGATTCTAGCAAACCTTATATTCCCACAGAAATCCTGGTCATATTCAAGTTTCCACCTCTGAACCAGAAACATCAATCTCCCTGATCCAAAATCCCCAATGAGTCATCAAGTTAACATTACACCTCTACTTGACTCCAAATGCATTACCACCGTCATGTTAACATTACACCTTTGAACGGTTTCTATCCCAATGATCCGACTGGTTAACATTGCATCTCTGTCAATCATTTCATTTGGCACGTTAACATTACACCTCTGTCAAAATTCCTTAGTATTGTTATGTTAAAATTACACCTCTGAATAGTACTAATCCTACAAACCTAATATGTTAACATTTCACCTCTATCGGTTTGATTCTGTAGACTGGTTAACATTACACCTCTGTCGACTTATCTTGTCGAATTCAACCGGTTAACATTACACCTCTGTCAATTTGCTCTTATTAAAAATCAATTAGTTAATATTACACTTCCATTGATTTCCTACCATTAAGTTAACATTACACTTCCAAATGGTAGTCGTCCTTTGGACTCCTTTGAACCGACTGGTTAACATTACACCTCTATCGGTCATTTCATTTGGCACATTAACATTACACCTCTGTCAAAATTTCTTAGTATTGTTATGTTAACATTACACCTCTGAACAGTACCAATTTTACAAATCTGATACATTAACATTACACCTCTATCAATTTAATTTTGTCGACTGGTTAACATTACACCTCTGTCGATCTCTCCTAACTTCCAATGGGATTATGAGGTTAAACTATTTCCTAACCTTCAACTGGTATATGAGGTTAAACTGCTCCCTACACTCCGATGAATATACGAGTATCAACTGCTTCTCCATGCTCTAACGCCTTAAGAGTTTAAACTGTGTAGACTCCAATAGATATGTGAGTATAAACTATTTCCTACACTCCAACTACACAAGAGCCTAAACTATGGACACTATGAATCTCCTTAGCTTAGTCGAGATAATGGAATAGTCCGACTAGGTATGACTATAAACTATGGTTAAACATCCGGCTACACTCCAGCAGTTACGCCAACATCCAGCTACACTCTAGTAGTTAAGCCAACATCTGGCTATGTTCTAGTAGTTACACCAAGATCCAGCAATGCTCTAGTAGCTATGCAAACATTCAGACACACTCGAGCAGCTTCGCTCCAAATATGGGTTCCAAACAGAGAAAAGGGTGGAATATCAACAACAAGCACTTCAAAATGCAAACTAGCATTCAACCAAAATGAGTCCAACAACAAAAAGCCACGTTATTTAGTACACCTCAGGCAGCCAAGTAGTTAAATGGAGATATTTCAGCCTAAGAATGACGATCATAGCTACGTTCAACAGTACACCTCTGGCATTTACCCAAAGTATTTCGTTCCCTGTTACAAGTTTAAATACAAGATCATGAAAACTTTGCGGGGGCTCTTGTAGATGGTTAAAATATACTCTATTGGACCAATGCTGAGTCCGAGTCTAAAAAGTAAACACCCATGGGCTAAACACTTCAGAT
>JBAKGM010071781.1:0-13841 GCA_037177215.1 Asparagus racemosus
CGGTGCGGATTTTCATTTTATGGTTCGGATTTCTAAAATTGGGTTGATAGTATCCGCATGTTGGACACTCTTAATAGTAGCCTAGCTCAACTCATATATATATATATATACACACACACACACACACACACACACACACACACACACACACACACACACACACACATATATATGCGTAGAAGGTCTGTGTATTTAGTGTGTGTACATTTGTTTCCGATTTTGTGAAATATAGTTTTTTGTACTCGTTTTCGAACTTACCTAAAATACATTTTTAGCCATTTTGTGATTAAAAAGGAAATACAAATAAGGTAATGCTCATGTTTTAGCGGATGTATATCATTAATCAAGGTTTTTTGGATTTATTTATTTATTTATTTGACATGGTTAAGCTTAGTTTAGGGAGTGTTTGACGAACATGGTATTTCTTTTGTTTCCATGGTGCTTTTGCCAAAACAAAAACACCACATATTTGAAAACCATGGTGTTTCCATGGGGAAAAAAAACAAAACACTTATGTGCAAAAATAAAAAACAAGACACTTATCTCAAAACACCTTTTAGGAATTTTGACTTTTGTTAGGTGTTTTGAGTTTACTAACATAATATTTAATAAATTATATTATATTATAGTATATTATAATTAATGTTATATATTAACAATACTTAAAATAATATCTTATAAAATATTATAATATTCTTTACTTGTACTATATAATACAATATATTATTATAATATATTTAATATTAATAATTTATTTATAGAATTATTATCTAAAATATCTATAATATTAATAATTAATTAAGTGTAATCTACTATATCATAGCACAAAGCTTGATATTATAATATATTATCTTACAATTTAAAATACAGTATTATATATTATAGTTAGCATAATATATTAGTAGAATACAATATTGTTAATTAATGTAATATATATTCATGATAATATAATATCATATGTTTTATAAATTTTATTTATATTATATTGTTATAGTATAATAAATTATATTATATTTGAAATATCATATGTTTATTAGTTTAATTTGTTATATTTGAAAACATTATATTATACTATTATATATTATATCACAGTTAATGTAAGTAATTAATATAATATATATTTATTGTACAATAATATTTTATTTTTAATTTATTATATTTATTAAAATATGTTAATTATAATAAAATATGTGATACTATTATGACATTTATATAACATATTTGACATAATATAGCACACTATATTTGAATATATATATATATATATATATATAATATCTTATACTAATATATTTTATTAATTTAATTTATTATATTATGTAAGTATATTATATTATAATAAAACAATTTTATAATATGTTGTGAAAATTAAGATAGTACATTTTTACGTAATTTATTATATTATAGTATAATGTATTTTATTATTAAATATTTTATAATTAACAATTTTTTAATATGACATAATATTTTGTGTTGTGTTCATAAAACTATATAATATTTTATATTATATATTATAAAACAATATACATAATATGATATAATATGTTTATAATATAATTAATATAAAATATATTATCAATGTACTTAATATATTATACTATATTTATATAATATATTTAATAATACAAAGTAATATTATAGTATATGTAAGGAAAAGGTCAAACTAGCTTTAACGAAGTGAACTCACCATAGTGTTTTGAAAATAGTTTTGGATAAAAACACGATGGTGCTGTATTTGTTTAAGAGAAACACAATAGAAAAATCGTCATGGTATCCAAACACTCCAAGTTGAAATATTGTCAAATATATGGCGAAGAGTTTTATGAAGGCTGAAAATAAGCAACCTAATGATTGATAAAATGATTGGGAACTAAAAATTTTTAGACTGACCAGTCAAATGGTTAATTAGTTCCTCAATCGTTATCTCAATTGAATAATTGGTTGATTGTTGATTTTCCATTAAGTTCAGTTAGTTTGACATTTAAGTCCAGTTTATAATCTTATTTGACCCCCACAATTTAGCTTATGTGTAGTTTGTATCAAATTAAGGTTATTGTTAACACTGCTTGGAAGCGTATTCTCATCTAGGATTCTAGATTGGTCTTTGAGATGATTAGAAACTAGTATTGGAGTATTCACTGAGCCAACCACTTTCCCAGGAAAGAATCATCAAAATGCTAAGTCACTCAACTATCAAGTTTTAAGTCAAAGAAGTTTAACAACTCTTGAATGTAACAAGCAGGAGCTTGAGCATTTTGGTTCTATACGTTCTTCCTAAGTATTTGAGTGGAAATGTTATGAAACCTACAGGTATGAACAATCATGATCAAAAGAAGTTGTATTTTAAGGTTATGGATGAAATTCAACCTTTTCTGATTGATGAGATGATGTACAAATTAATCTTCTGCCATCAATCTTTTCAAGAAAAGGAACTCATGACTATAGACTCTTAACAATTTGTTTCATGGTATGTGTTGCCTAACCACCCTAGTGGTCGAGCCATAATGGTGAGAAAATCTTCAAGCGACTCTTTGACCATAACATTGAAAGGGGTTAGGTCAATGTACGAAGCATAAGGCTCCGATACAAAAGAAAATCTGAAGGTTACATAGCTGGTAATATGGCATGTGGGTAGTATATGATAATGTAGTAAAGATAGTAATGATAACTCTGCATACCAGAGAATTAACAATGCCATAATTTTAGCACCAGAAAAGATCACTACATACATTTGAAGTTGGTTATTATACTGCACCAAATACAAGGAAAAGCTGGTCATTATAGCACAGGCTGGCGGGCAGCAATATCTTCGGGTTTATTTCAATCACAAGGAGATACGTGGATACGGCCATAATAATCACAATGAAGGTAAACAAAAAACCCTCCTTAGGGAGAGAAGTATGTGTGACTAAATCGTAAAAACTTTTTTGCTTATCCTTAAAATGCAGTATCAGTACTCTCGTAAGCCTAAAAGGTACTCAGACTTCTAGCAATGACTAAAGAGAACATGTCGAGTCAAATTGGTTTGGATCCAAACTTAATATCCAATCATATATTTTGATTAAACACCAAGGATAAATTTTACAGCTTTGTAAAAAAATTCTTCCTCTTTTGCTATCTTCCACTAGCCTTCCTCTTTACCCCAAAAGCTGAAAATCTCACGTCTCCAACTATGACATTAACAATCGCCTTTAAACATAAAGTGCCAAAAAAACATCTACGTGACATTTAAGCTTTTTCTAAGATCCTGGGCGTTGAATGCTAGGTCAGGCACCTAAAAGCACTTTGTGTTTTCTAAAACATTTCTTATCTTCTCTAAATATTTGCTTAAGCAAAGGAATAACAACGGCAAAAAGTAGCCCCCGGTATGACCTTATTTGTCTCTTTTCTGATTTATGGGGAAACCTTGATTCGCGGAAGAGATTGCATGTAAACTCTTTGCTGAAATTTTCTTGTAGATTGCCTTCTCCATAAGATAGAAGATGTAAAGCGAATAATATACTTTGCGTTGCAAAGGTTGTCTCCCTTTCAGATTCTTGTGATTTGTGTCATACCTTTCTATATGTGTAACCACTTTCCTTTTGTATTTGGATGATAATGCATACTATGAAAAAACTTGGTGACATGAAAGAGAAAGCACGTGAAAATCAAAAGAACACGAGGAAAGGAAGAAGTGCCAAACTTCATATGAACTTACCATTCTAGAGTACCATACAAATATTATAAGTTATGTATTAAATATTAGCTTATCCACTTCTGTTAGAATCTACATCCGCATATTACATCAGAAAACTATCCATAAAAAAAGTGACATCAATGCTATGAATTTGAATTACGTGAAATGTACAAAAGCACTAAGGGGTGGGATATATCTTTCGGATTTAACGTACTACTTTTTAATTGAACAAGATGAACTGCTATCTTGTGCTACACCAAAAAGAATTCAATGGAGCAACAAGAAGGTAAATAGCAACAATCTGATAAGAAAGAAGAAAAGTCTAACCCCACCTTACATGCAAAAAACATCTCCTAGGACAACTCGGAAGCAATAGGTTTTTGAATTACTGCATCTTCACCTAGTTGTGAAGAGCATGTTTAATCTTAATGTGAAAGTAGTAGAAAACTAAGCATTTTAGACATATTTTTTTCTTTCTAGGATGTAATCCTAGATGAAAAAGATCCACCTGGGATAATCCATATAGGATGTCGACTATCCCAGACAAATTTTCTAATCCTAGATGTTTCTTAAATTATTTTTTACTCGAAAGTGGGGCCCCTATCCTAGACAGATTTTCCTGGCAAATACATGAAAGCAACAGCCACTAAAAGGGTCACTGTTGAGATGTATGCAAATATTAATGTATGTCTTTCTAATTATTAAGGAATATAGTATAAAGATCTATGTATGTTATGAATACATTAGTATATTAGAAATGATATATTAGTATTAGGAATGATATATTACAAGTTGCAACTTGGCCCCCTCCATAACCAACCTACAACTTATTGTCACCTCAAGTGAATGTTGTGGTTCCTTTGGTGACTTCTAAAAGAGGAACATTTGTCTTGTGGACCCCTAAGAAAGGATCATTTCTTTAGTACATCTTAAAAAAGGATCATTTATTTGTTAAAATCCCTAAGGAAGAATAATTTCTTTAGTGGATCACATGCTTGGCGGAGCCTTGGAGAGGACTATTTGTTTAGTGGATCCCAAAGAAGGAACAATTGTTTGTTAAATTTCTAAGAATCATTTGCTTGATGGATCCCTAAGGATGATTATTTGTTTCGTAAATCCCTCCAGAGGATTGTTAGTTTGGTGGGTCCCTGAAGTGGATTATTTGATTGATTGAGTCCTAGAGAGGATTACGTGATTTGAAGATATATAAGTGAAAGATTAAAAGATCAAGACTACTGCAAAGAGGAAGGTCACACCCATAAAATTTTGATTCTTCTTACCTCGTCACAAACTAGAGTGTTTATACTTTAGTATCACACTAGATATGTATGATATATGTGCTCTAAATGGAGGGGGACTGTGAAGAAATATATTGTGAAGATCGGTGAATATTATGGATATATTAATATATCAGGAATTATATATGAAAAATATGTGGCTAAGAGATTTTAGGAATGTGATTGAGAGAACAAAAGAATATGCTCAGAATATGTCTAGCATATTCCTAAATATATGTAACACATACTTATTTCCTATTAATATAAATATAAGATCTTAACAGAGCTCCATAATTGAATCTCTGGTTTTCCTCAAAATTATTTCCAACACTAATGAATTGACAATACAATTATTCTTGCTAGGGTCATTTCATAGATTTTTGACAAAGCGTTGATGGAATCAACCTTTTGTTATATGTATGCAAATTTTTGTGCATGCCTTTCTAACAAATTACCTAATTTCGTCGATGAAGGTGAAAAGATTACCTTTAATAATTTGTTTCTAAATAAGTGCCAAGAAGAATTTGAAAGAGGTGAGAAAGAGGAGGCGAAAGCTAGTGGAGCTGAAGAGGAAGATGAGAGTAAACAAAGTGCAATGGGAAGAGGCGTGAAAATAATTAAGGCATGGAGACGTATGCTTGAAAATATTCTTATGATTGGAGAATTGTACAGAAAGAGGATGCTGACACAAAGGATCATCTGCATGAATCCATCACAAAGTTGTTAGAAGAATATCAGAATCCTAATGAGGAAGATCTTTATTTAAGTGATGGAACTATCATCAGTATTACTTTTGGGGAGAAGAATAGAATAAGCAAACCACAAGTATTGCCTATCTACTAAGAAGATAGCACAGCAGTTCCTAGGATTAAAACCAACACTAGGTCCTCGTCTTGGTCGAGAAGAAATGACATCGTGATGAGCCAATCTTCTTGCTTCAGCTTACCGCTCTTATGCTGGATCTCTCTGAATCTCAGCAATGTTGTTTGACCCTTCAACTTTTCTTCTATAGTTCCACTTATTCTTGCTAAGATTAGTTGTGTCCCTATGCATGAATCTAAATCATGGCATTAGCTTCTGGTTGGTTGAAAGTTTTGGAATCCTATCAAACTTTGCATTATATGTTCCTTGACCTTAGCATGATCGATCATGCCCCCTACTGTACCCATCAACTTATATAAAGATTCAAGATCTTCGCCATCAGGTTTCTTATATTCTCCCAGCACCTTCTTGATGCATTCAAGCGTGATCCTCTCTGTTAGCATTCTCTTTTTACACAATCCTCCAATTAGACGAATATTTCCAAGCATGTGTCTCCGTGCTTTGATTCTTTTCTCTTCTCTTTCCAGGGCAGTTTGTTTGCTCTCACGTTTCTCTTCAACTCTGCTAGTTTTTGCGTCCTCTCTCTCACATCTGACAAATATTCTTGGTACGCATTAAGAAGCAACCTTTTAAAGGTAATTTTTTCATTATTCTCAGCGAAATCAGGTAATTCATTAGAAATGCATGCACAGAAATTTGCATACATCTAACAAAAGGTTAGTTCCATCAATACTTTGACAGAAATCTGTGAAATGGGCCCAGTAAGAGTAACTAAGTTGTGAATTCATTAATGTTGGAAATAATTCTGAGAAAAAACAGAGACTCAATTATAGAGCTCTGTTAAGATCTTATATTTATACTATTAGGAAATAAACACGTGTTACAAATTCCTAGGAATATGCTAGACATATTCTTTTATTCTTTCAATGACATCCCTAAAATCTCTCTGCCACATATTCTTACTATATCATTGCTAATATACTAATATATCAATACCATATATAGATCTTCATGCAAGTGCTGCGCAAGTGTTGTTGTCAGATACATGTCAGAATCAATCTATATCATGCCTTCGCATGTACGCTGGTGTGTGATTATCTAGCTAGCATGATGGGGTATGTGCTTGTCATCTGGTTGGTTTGATTTATACAGAGAAGAATTAAAGGAAGGAGATATTGTGTTTAGAGTTTGTTCAAGGATGTACTGCAATAAATGTGCACTTTTCGAGCTGGGAATATAATGCAAAATAAAAAACGGGAACCGGACAGAAACTCCTCCAAAATTTTGATTTCCTGATTTTTCAATATGAGATGATATTTTACTAGCATAATTTTACTTAAAAATAACTTGTTTATTGTTGTATTTTTTTTATTCAAATGCTGAAATCATTCCTTTTGGAAAGAAACCAGTGAGAGTTGGATTCTAATTACTTCCATAATACTAAATCCTATTTGGCTGTCTATTTGGTGTTGGCTTGTTACTTAAAGAGAAACGAAATTAAGGAAGAATAATTACGAATCCTACATATGCTTTTCGTGTTAAGGGTATTTTGAGAACTTGATTCTAAGGATGATAGCTTAATATGTTTCAATCATACTAAATAAGGAGTTCAAATCAGTAATCTGTTTCAGTAGACAATCATGGATTCACCTTATTGGAAAGTAGTGGGCTACTAGGTAATATACTCTTTTGTGGATCATCATAGCAGGGGTTAACATTTTGGGTCACAGGTGGTCTTATAGCTTTAATATCAAGACATCATTGTTGAGAACTCCTTATGTTGGATTCTGTTATGACATTCATTAGTTTTTTCTCAATTTTCTATTGGTATCATCTAAAGAGAGAACATGAAAGGATGTCTCCAAATTAAAATTTTTAAGTCCCACATTGATTTTCATTTATGAACATGCACATGTTGATGCCCTGTTACATCTCAAATTTGGTTTAACATATATTGTTATTTTCAGATTAATAATTATTTTGATGGTTTGGTTCACTATATATTTCATTGCATAGCAGCCCTTGCTTTTGAAATGCCAAGAGGCACAAGATTTTTATTACACCAAAAAAATAATGTATTCAGATCACATTTAGAGTAGGAAATGGAAAAGAGTTCTCTTTCTTCACAAGTTCATAATTGTTTTCATGTTCTTGACTTTTTTAGTATCACTGATGCAGATGAAAGACCTGCAGTAATAAGGGAAGTGTTCCGAGACAATTGACTGCAAATGATAAGGGAAGTGTTCCAAATGCATCTGAATCCTCTGAATCAAGTCATCTAAAGTTCACTGTACTTTGGAAGTCAAACCATTTATATCACATGGTGCGTAATCTTTTTACCTCCTTGCATTTTGTGGATATTACTGGGCATTACCGGACAAGATACTTTTCATTCTAAGCTTTCTAAGAAATCAGAAATTATGCTATTATTGTTGAACACCTTTTTTGCATGTTCAATTCATAAAATCCATTACATAACTGAGGGAAAAAGAATTAGAGAAAGTGTGATGCACCTACACTTCACACTTCTACCGTGTATCCTATCTCTAAGTTGCGACAATCGAACATGATAACTCTTCGATATACCTTGAAAACTTTTCCGTTTCTTTTTTGGTTCTATCCTTGTGTTATACAGAGGTTAAATGCTTGTTTTGAAGCTTCTTGACAGTCTTGAATCTTCTGGTACACAAAGGAGAACTAACATTTAGCCTAAAACAGTTCAAATACAGCTTTGGCGAAATATTACGTTGTGCTTGCCCACTTTTAGAGATTGTTAGATTGTTATCATTGTTCTGCTGCATTGCTTTAGATTCTCATTAGCTGCGGACATCTTTCGATTGCTACCCATTTCATTTTTTTCCTTAATTAAATTTTAATCAAGTGTTAAATTGCAAACAGACCCCTTGTTGTATCACTCAATCGGAAATAGACCCCCCGGGTGAATTCTTTTTGACTCTTCAAATTGTTAAAAAGGTTTTGAGGAGGCGGATGTATCCCCTATGGTTTTGTTGGTGAGTATAGACCCCCAAGTGCTTTTTTTGTTCTTTTTGACTTTTAAAAGAGTCGAAAAAGTTCACTAAGGCGGTTTATTCGCAATTGAGCCCATACTATAGGGGGGTCTATTCACATTTAGGTGATACTACAGGTGGTCTATTCACAATTAATCCTTGAACAAATACAAACTAGTGAAATCAAATGATGCGCTTCAAACATGTAGCAATACAGATGTACTTGGTTTTGGCAGAAACTAGCTATTGGATTCATGTTGCATTTATTTTGGAGCACCAGATCTTGCTTTCTACCATTTGAATTTTTTTTGCCTAGATGAAACTTTAAATCTCATCATGTAGTCTCTGTTACTGATGCTCTAGTTGTAAGCTCCAAGTAAGTGGAGACTACCAAACTCAAATCCAAAAACTTCTTCGTGTTGAGAAGCATAGTATCAACAATAGTTTAGTAAATGAATCATTCGAGTCAGGTATTGGTACCCTGTTTCGCAAATGGACCAGGTATACTGACCCATTTTAAATGGTCCGGGCTTGGGTCAACCGTAAATGTTTTGCGTCAAGAGGGTGGAGGCATAACTTGTTTGTCAGAGGACGGGGGCACCTTTTTCTTAATCCAGGGGGTTTAGAAAATTTTACCCAAAATAAATGCTCATTTTAGACAGCACAAATGAAAGACAAGCCTTTTATCATTACTCTTTTTAAGTCATAAGAAAAAGACAATGTAATGGCTATTTCCTGTTCAGCCGGTGACTGTTACTTACCATAAAACAAGGTGGGAAGCGCAGTCCCCTCACGAGTACCATCACCTACATTGACTCCATCCTCAAACTAATTAGACAAGTAGTTAATACACACATTCTGCTTCTCACTACACTACAAATCCTAGCAAGTTATAAGAACACTGCAATGCACTATCTTGGATTCCCCAAACCCCCCAGCTTAAACGACAAAACCCCCTAAAGCTTTGTTCTTGCTCAAATGGGTAAGCCCAAGCCAATCTTATTGGACTGCCCTTCTTTCTTCAAGGTCATGACTGGGGATTTCACAACTACAGTGGTAAAGCCTTAAGTCACTTCCTCATACTTCTCCGATTTTTATCGGTTTTTAATATTTTCTTCTGATTTTTTCATCATTTTTTAGAGAATCCCTCCTAGATTCAAGAAGCATCTTGGAGAATCAAACGTGCAAAGATCGGCGGTCATACAGAGCTCCAGAACCCAGGAATGGAGGATCAAGATATGCATTGTTGATAAATATCTCTACTTTCAAGATGGATGGGAGAGTTTCATCTCTGCTAACTCCATTTCTTATGGTGATTTTTTTAATATTTTTTCTACGGTGGAGATTTTTGGTCTGATGTGTTCAACTGATCATTGATGATGCTACATGCTGTGAGAAGTAGAAACATGTCAATGTTCCTAGTGAGATAGCGAAGATTGAAGTAGAATCCGAGGATTCTAACGAAGAAGAAAGTTGTGTCGCCAAAAGAAGTTGGCTGGAAGAGGAAGGCGAAAAGGATGATGACAGATAATAGCGATTCTTTTGTTAATTATTTGTTTTCAATTCTGTTATGTACAATTATGATTTGTTTCAAATGAAAACTGTAAAAGAATCAAAATTGGTTAGCTACAGTGGACAATTATGATTTAGGAAGTGATCTCTTCTTTGCGAAACTTCAGTGGTATGTATATACATATGAAGTACAGTATCAATTTGGTATGAATTCCTAAGTAGGTTTGTTGTGAATTAACTTTTCATGTCCATACATACATCTGCATCTCTAAGTGCAATTCTTGATCCAACGTGAGTTTGAAGCTAGAATAATACTATGTTTAACATGCTCTTTTATCGTGTTGCTTGTAGTAACGTGGTACAAGATCTTGAGCGGATGATAATGAGAAGCCGATTGATAATGAGAAACATATGAAAGCCCTCATCCTCACACTTTGTGACTACTCACATGAGCTCGCACACTAATTTTATGGTCTGTGGAGTTATTTTTAATTTTTTTTTTCTTCTCTCTTCATTTAAATGTTTCAATCTTGCCATTTATGATTTTGTCTTTTTTCTAGCTGCGTTTATTAAACTTGGGAATTTTATGGTTGTACTAAGGGTGTGCTGCAGAGAATCTAGTTTACAAATGTTAACCCCTTAATTACACAACTATGTGTATCAGTCCTTCGTTATGTAGGTTCTGCATTTGGCTAAGATTAGTGTCAGGTCTACTATTGCTCCAGTTATTAAGCGACTAGGGTTCAAGTCTGGTTTTTTTCAGATCATGTTCAGGTCGGATTCGTAATGATTTATATGACTCAGGAGAAAATCATATTTCTAAAACTAAATTTTTGGTCTTTTTGGGCTATGTTGGGTCTTGCCCAATCTGCATTTGAATTCTTTTGAGCTTATTATTATTGCACATATGGAAAGTCTCTGCTTATTGTCGTACACATACTTCTCATTTTTAAATTTTTTTTTAAAATATAGTATTTAGTGCTCATTTTCAAGCTAATATAAATCCTCAGCCATTTTTGTGACCAAAAAGCATATGTTAGTGAGGCAAGTCTGATGTCTAAATGCATGCATATCATTAATCGAGGCCGTTTTGGATTTTATGATGTGGTTGTGCGTGGCGTATGAAGTTGAATATGATCAGATATATGGTGGAGAGTTTGATGGAGATTGAAAATGAACAACATGATGACCAAATAAAAGGTTAGGCATTCAAATTCATAGACTAACCAGGCAAATGGTTAATTGGCACCTCAAATTTTCTTTCGGTTGAATTACTGGTTTGTTGTTGGGTCAAAATAATCAGATTTAATTTGCTATTAAATCCAGTGAGTTTTCCATTTCAGTCCAGGTTATAATCTTATTTGGCGTCTAAAAGTAGCTTGTGGTTTAATTTGTCTAAAATACTTAATTGCTATTGTTAAAAATGTCTTTAAGTATATTCTCATCTGGGATGATTGGTATTTGAGATCACTAATAAACTGGTATCAGAGCATTCAATGGATCAACCCCTTCCTAGGAAACAGTAATCTAAATGTATCTTAACTACCACGTTCAACTTCAAGAAGTTTCATGATAAAGCAAACTGTGGAATGTGACAAATGAGATTGAAACTGGTGGGCGCACGCCGGTAGCGTATATCCGAGAAACCACAGCAAACAAGTAAATGAACCAGACAAAAATACAATAAAGCAGTAAAGACACGAGATTTACGTGGATCGGCAAGTTAGCTACGTCCACAGGGCAAGGAGGAGAAAATGTTACTAATAGAAAGAGAGAATACAAGTTAGAGTTACAAGTTTTCACCACCAAACCCTAAAACAAACTCTCAAATCTATCATAAGATCTCCTACCAAAAGATGCACAAAACGCTCTCAAAGACTGCTCAAAACCGAGTTCAATCTTACCCTAATTAACGTGGTTAAGGGTTATTTATAAATTCTAAACGAACTGGGTTTAAAACCAAAACTAAAACAGACCCGTATTGGGAATCTGCCCAGAGTAGTAGACTACGAAGGTCCAAACCTGAGCACCGCTTTCTGTCAATTACAGTGTAGTCGACTACTACTTCAAAGTAGTTGACCACTAAGTCTCAAGCTAGAAAACTGTCTTTCTGTCGAAAGCAGTGCAGTCGACTACTCTGTCTAATAGTCGACTACTAAGTCCAAAAAAACTATATGTGCATGCTTTCGTGCATGTTCTTCAATTCTCCACCTTGTACATCATTTGATAAACCTCAAATTTTGGACGAACACCAGAAGAATACCCTGAACATAACTAGAGATCTCCACCAGCCAAACTAGGCCAATCCAGCTGCGCCACTGCACCGTGGCTGCCTACGTACCCTCCACTGGGATCAAGCTAATAGTAGTTCTGCAAAATAATCTCCTCACCCATCACCGCCTCGAAGGGCCATGCCCTATTGGGCAAATCAACATGATTTGATATGAAACAAGTCCAAGCAATACTTAAATTTGCTACCTGTGACCACCTTAGTTAACATATCTGTGGGATTTTCATTTATATGCACCTTCATGAGAGAAATGTCACCTTCCTCTATGACGTCCCGCACAAAATGATACCTAACATCGATATGCTTGGTACGAGCATGATGAACTTGATTCTTCGCCAAGTGAATTGCACTCTAATTGTCGCACCACAAGTTCACGCTATCCTGCTTAATCTCTAAATCGTCTAAAAAACCCCCACAACTACAATGCTTCCTTCACTCCCTCTGTCATGGCCATGTACTCAGCCTCTGTAGTAGAAAGTGCTACTGTAGCCTGTAACATCAATCGCCAACTAACCAGAGCTCCATGTATCTTTAATACATAACCAGTAATAGATCGCCATCTATCTAGATCGCCCGCATAATTAGAGTCCACAAACCCGTCAATCTGATATGTTTCTCCACCAAAACACAGACCTGTTGTAACTGTACCCTTTAAGTACCTCGGACCTACTTCACTACTTCCCAGTACGCCTTTCCCGGATTCGCCATGAATCTACTGACCACACTTGCCGCCTGTGAAATATCTAGACGTGTACACACCATTGCGTACATTAAGCGGCCAACTGCACTAGTATAGGAAACACACTCTATGTGCACCTTCTTTTCTCCTATAGTGAGAGATTGATTTTTAAAAAGCCTAAAGTGTGGAGTCAATGGAGTCACCACCGACTTAGCACTTTGCATCCCAAACCTCATGATCACCCGCTCTATGTAGCCCTTCTGAGTCAAGAACAATCGCCGGTTCGCCCGCTCTCTTCTAATCTCTATACCCAGTGTTTTCCTTGTAACGCCCATATCTTTCATCTCGAACTCTTCACCAAATTGAGATTTCAGCCTATCTATCTCCACCCTGCTCTTAAAAGCAATAAGCATATCATCCACATATAAAAAAATAGATATAATCACCTCCACGAATCTTCTGAATGTAAATACAACAATCATAATCGCTTCGGGAAAACTCATGCTTCAGCATGAAGGAGTCAAATCGCTTGTACCACTGCCGGGGAGATTGCTTTAATCCATACAGTGACTTCCTC
>JBAKGM010071792.1:0-13840 GCA_037177215.1 Asparagus racemosus
TGGGAAAAACAACCCCCCCCCCCCCCCCCCCCGGCAAACCCCCCCAAAAACCCCCAAAAAAAATCCTTAGCTCTGCCACTAACTACATTATTAGTAAGAAGGAAAAAAAACGTAGAGAACTTTTTTGGATTATAACTATTTCGTTTCTCTCTCTAAGATCCTTACTTCTTTATTACTTTTCTCTCTACATGGAAATGACAAAGATTTAAAAAAACTAAAGCTAGTTGACTGGTTTGAAAAAAGATATAAGTAGACTGAAACCATGAGACTGTCCTTATATGGGTTTATTAAACTTAGAATATACTCAATGTTTATTAAATGAATATCAGACAACCCATTCAATAAATAGGCTAGATCAGGTAACATGTTTATTAAACAGGTCCGGCCAAGTAAAAGTTATGCGAGTAACGTCAAAGTAAACGGGTCAAGTCAAAGCTGACTAGACCCATTTGCCGCCCTTATTGTTAAGTAGGTTCAATATAATAAACTGAACTTGTGATTCTCTTGTGGAGCACTTTTTTGTAGCATTAGATGCACCTGTGATTGCACTATGCTAACTATAACCACATTCCTATGATGAAAATGCTTTCATGATGTGACTTTGGCGAACTTACCTACGTGAGAGGAAATGTGAAAGGATTAGGGGGACAAGAGTCAACACCTAGAAACTCTCATGAGACTGTATTTGTGAATATGACCATTATTGTTCCAACTCGCTTACTCAAATGATGGATCTATATTGTGTTCAAATTTATTAATATCTGGTAAATGGATGTAATTCAAGGACAAGTTCATTATGTCTCTCAGGTTGCAACAAAATGTAACTAAGAGTATGTTCAAAATCGAAAGCTACCTATTCTGAATTCATAGTATTAGGTTGCCCAATCTCCATTTGTTCATTTTATATTTTATGATTTTATATCATTTTATTATTCCTGAAATTCAACCTCATCTTTTTTATGAGGGGAATGAATCTTTTTGCCTGAGTTTCCTTCCTTGGTGATTTTGTTTTAATTTTCCAATTTTGATTATTTTTTGCTTGATTTTTTTAGTTGAGATTCTTTGAAAATTGTTGAGTTTGTTAGATATTGTTGAGTTTTATTAGCCACGTGAGAAGGAATTTTTGGAGTTTGTTTCAGAACACTCCCTCCCCTTTGCCTATATAATAAGTGACGGACCTCACAGAGGAATACTTAACTTTCATTTCATTTTCTTTCACCTTTATAAAGTTTATATACCTAAGGTTTTTCATTTTCTCCAATGGGTGTCTGAGCATCCGTCGAGCGAAGATCCAAACGGCTGCTGCAAGTTCGGATGCTGGTTCTTATTGGAGTTTTTACCGTTAGGAGACGAATCATAACAGGGCTGCTAGTTTTTTTTTTTTATTTAAATAAAGGTAAACTATCCCTGTTTTCTTTTTGGCTAAAAGTCCTATTTTGTTTACTTAGACCTCATACTCAAATTGGTCTACACACTTTATTTTTCTCAGTAAATACTTTTAGAACCCGAAATTTGGTCTACTTAGTCCCAAATTAGGCCTAACACTTTCTGGAATCATTTTCTTTCATTCTTTTCTAAATGGAGAACATGAACAACAGAACAAGAAGTGAAAGTTTATTTTTATTTTCTACATGATTCCAATTAATAGGGCTCAATTTGGAACTATGCATAAACTAAATTGGGTTTTCGATTGAATGTCATGGTCCTTGGAATGGGTTTAAGTAAGCCCATCCAACTTGAGTAATTAATTGTCTTGTTTCTGATAGAGGAAGATGAGCTTTCATCACCAGTGAAATTTGGCGAAACACGGTTTCCTATAGATGAGATAAAGTCTATTGACAGCAAGATCTATATAGGTAATAGAAAGGCGAAAGCTTCATTATCAATGAGGGAGGAGACAAGGGCCACAACATTGACGAAGCCAGCGGAGACGTATAGGAATTTGGGCGGAAGCACTGAAGGTTTAATTTGCTAAATTGCAAGTTGCAGAGATCTAATGAGGCTTTTTCTAACAAAAACACCCATCATCTGCTATCAATTACTATTAATTATAACCAACTATAATTCTACATTGGCATTTTCATGTCAGCTGTCCCATAGAACGGTCCTATTTTCAGTTCCTCCTAAAGCACTCTTTTTCTCAACTGAGTTCTCGTCCCTCTTATTAGATATAAAATTAGCCCTATTTTAACTCTCCGTTAACATTTCTATTAAATAAAATTTGACAAGACAATATTAATTATTATCCACTCCTAATAATTTACTTATCAATTAACCGTATTTTTATTAATTTTGTTTCCAGTTACTAAAAACCCAGTTTTATAAAAATACCCAAAAACTAAACGATTATTGCCTGTGACTCAGAGTATCCTTGACGATGTACATGCTGCTGAATTATTTAAATAACCTATATTTGGCCACCATTTGGGTGTGTGAACCAAACTGATTGCAATTTTATATGCATAGAGGACATTAGGATGGAGGACGTGGAACTTGGACTGAATGCTTACGGCACATATATAGTAGCTAGATTGAACAAAAGAGATGCTCATTCGCTTCTGGAGAAAATCAATTGGAGAACCATGACTAACATCATGATGACAATGATGACAAAGAAAATCAAGATGGCCAACGGCAATGAAGAGTCGATCAACCACAGATTCATCACTAGCATGTGTGACATCCCACTTAGTGGGTTGACAGTGACATTTCTTAAAAATTTAGTCCCGCCTCGGTGAGAGAGTGAGCAATTGAAATGTTTATATAGTGAAGCCTAAGACTCAAGTGTAACATCAGCTAGTCGATTTTAACAGTGAATTTAACTAAATAGTACGTTACACTAGGTGGGTCTCACGACTTGCACGCGCCAACAGGTTAGCGAGCCCGGGGCGTGACAGCATGTCTTGAGTTCACCCAAAAAACCAATTCAAATCCTTCCAAATTTTATTTTACTAAATTTTTTACGGAGAGTTAAGTAGAACTAACTAAGTTTACATCCAACAGTACAAGCACTAACTTGAGAAAAAATAAAGTGCAAATACCAATTTGATCATGAGATCCCAGTATAGGGACCAAATCTGCCGTCTAGGTCTTTCTGTTTTGTGCTCGTTAAAACCTTTTTTTTAAATTAACTACTTTTCAAAAGAGCCCAGAAAAATGTTGATGAAGCATTCCATCTAAAAGATTAGCATCTTTTTTTTCCTTCTAAAATTAATATTTAATCTGTTCAGAAGCATCATATATCTAATGTTGATGCTCGATCACACAGTCAACTAATCTCGGTGGGGAGTTAGCCTTTTAGAGAGTGGAGTCCGCCTTCTCTCCTAATGCCCGATGACTTTCACTGCGGTTGAGGGATCCGCCTACGAGGATGAGTACCTGTGGAAGGGGTAGAGTTAGGATCTCCGGTGGTCTCTCCGATAGTCAAGTCAGTATAATGTATTTGGAGAAGAAAATGTATCTCAAGGAAATTCACTAAGAATGAAGGCAGGGAAAAACTTACTTGATTTACTGTGTTCGTTGACCTTTATACCTAGGGTTTGGGGGGTATTTTCGTCTTCTGTGTTTGGCAAGGGGTAGCTGTTGAGTCAGCTCTCTCCTCCACATGTCGAGAGGTGATCGGATCAGTTTTTGTGTACGCTGGCCATTGTAGTGCGCCTTTGTCATGGCAGCATGTTTGACAAGTGTCAAACCGCGGCGGACTAAAAGTTAGCATTGTCCATTCGCCATCAATAGGATGGGATTGGCGGCGTTTGCAGTAGCATGGGTCCGAGGTACGTTAAATATCGTGAGGGATGGAGGAGTTAAGGGCGGTGTCAGTGCATTTAATGCGATTGTGATGGATTTGTCGGGCGTAGACTTCGTATAGCTGTCGGTTAAGATGGGGACCATGAGCGACGAGAGGGTGGGTCGAGGCTGAGTGGCCTCCTAGGATAGCTTCTCGAGTCGCTCATCGAAGTAGTCAGCTGGAGAGGGCGATCTGTATCGCCTTTCGCGTTGTCTCTAGGGGTAGAGTGGCGAGAAGGGGTTGTAGGCAGGGTGCCCTAGACCTTTGGAGGAATGGGCAACGACGGAAGACTCCAAGGCGAATGGTCGACCGAGCGGACGACCATCACCGCCTTTTGCATCGTCCAAGGACCTCTAGGTCGGAAGCGGGCGATCAGTACTGCCTTTCGTGCTGCTCCCTGAGGCGAAATGGCGAGGAGGGGCAGCCGATCGGATGCCCGGGGCCATCTGGGGGATGGATAGTGGTGGACGACTTCAAGGCAAAGGGTCAATTGATCGAACGACCTCCACCGCCTTTCGCGTTGTCCAACGACCTCTAGGGCAAGTGGTCGGCTGAATGGGCGACCATCACCCCCTCTTGCGTCGTTTCACATGTCGCGAGAGGGGCGGTGACCACGGGTCGTCTCATAGGGCCGGACGCGGGGATTCATGTTGTTCCAAGATGACGAGCGAGTGCGCTCACCCACGCTAATGCTCTGTTTTTCCCTTTTAATCACTCATTAGTGGTTATGACCATAACAGTTGGCCCCTTTCACTTGGAGTTGGTTGGAAACGAGTCCAAGTGAAACATCCAATGTCGCTTGGGCAGGAGCGAGTCGAGGAAGAGGCTAGAATATTCTTGCGATGGGACGTGGCTGATGTCAGCAGACAGTTTGTAGGTTATCGGCGCTTCACCTTCTGGGCCTGATGGTAGGCCTTCTTAAAAGGGGATATAAAGGGGCTCTTTGCCTTCCGAGGCGGTGCCTCGGGGTTTGAGCTTCGATCCTAACCGCTGATCTTGAATGGATGTGAGGCAAATCGGGCCTCTGCATAAGTATAAAGCAGCATGACGGCGGAGAGTTCTGCACTTTTATCTTCCTCAAGAGAGAAATCCAGTGAGCGCACAGCTAGTGAATTAGGTATTTCCTGATGGAATTCGACCGCCGATGACAGCTTGATGAATTTCGCTGGAAGGTGACTAAGGATTAGATGCGTTTTCTCTACTCGGAGTTTGACATTCTGAGGGCATTCAAGTTGGAGGCTCCAGCGGAGTCATCGCCAGTTTACTGCCATGGGGATCAATGGGTTCCTGTTTATATTAAACACCTAGAGTGTGGACTTTGGCTGCCGCTGCATCCATTCCTCCAGAGGGTGTTTGAAGAGTTGGGGGTGTCCCCCATTCAGATGTAGCCGAACTCAATAGCCATTCTGGTTGGCTTCGTCGTCATCTGTGGCTGGTTGGGGATACGGCCAAAAGTGAGTGTGTTGAGCCATTTGGCCAGCTTGATCGTCCCCAAGACGACGCATTATCACCTCCAAATGTCTGGGGAGTTCAAGATTATCCTTGGGCTTCCCAAGTCGAACAAGGGCTAAAAGGACTGATTCATCTGGGTCGCTGGGGATGACTCTAGTCTGGGCTGCGCGACGTGGCCAAAGATTAGGAGGGGAGCTTTGGAGCCGAGACCCTTGTCGGAAGCCGAGCGACAGGAGTTGGACATGATTGTCCACTATGCGGGGCTGCGTGAGATGCACGCTTTGCTCGACAACTCAGTTTTACGCGTCCATGGGATCTCATCGGTCCCCGGTGGTCGTCTGGATGAGGCCAAAACCCAAAACATAACGTTCTGCGGGAGGCTTGGCCGGCTGGTTACTGCGGGTTCACCGCCTACTAAGGAGTCTCTAGAGGGTCCAAAGGGGGAGATGGCTTGCCCAATTAAACGTCTGCATGAAGAGCCGACTCGAGAAGAGGCTTCGGCCATGGGGAATAGGGAAGAAGAGGTCGCGACCGGCAACGGGGAGGCGTCCAAAAGTGCTATGTCGCAGGGCGTCATAGGCTCTAGGAGGGGTCGCTTAAAGAAAATCTCCTACGGCCCTCAGGGGGCGAGAGGATTGGGAGAGGGCGGAGCACCTTCCAAGGAGGTCGACCCGCTTGAAACAGGGTGAGAGACAGGTCGCCAATCGGTCGAGGTCAAGTATGAGGTCGGCCAAGAAAGGGTCGACGCTTCCACTTTCGGAACTGCGACTTCTAGTTTGCCGGGTCAGTTCGCTGCTGGGGGAGCGTCCGAGAGCTTGTCGGTAGATGAGGCGGATGGCTCCCAGGCCTTGCCAGCTCGTAGACGGGGCAAGGAGCTGGCTGAGGATCAGGAGGGAGGATCCACTCCAGGAGGACGGCCTTCATCGTATCCCGTGGCCGGCACTGATAGGGATTGGGTTCAGGCCCGCGATATGCTGGTAGGGATGCTCCTTCCTATCGACCATGAGGAGGAGCCTGATGCAGAGCACTGGAATAAGCCGGGCGTGCATCTAGACGTTCGCTCGTCCGTGCTTCAGTCGGGCTATTCACAAGCATGGGTGACAGAGCAGTTTAATCTGCCTAAAGATAGGGAAATATTGAAGGCAATCCCCGACCTAGGTCTCCACGTCATCCTGCCGAGCTACTTGACTAGAGGATGCTTGGTGGAGAGGGAATTGTGCAGTAGACTAGTGCAGGGTCACCACGCTTATGAGGAGCTTAGAAAGAAGAGTGCGGCTTCTGGGGCCGAGGCTGGCGAAGAGCTCGACCAGGCCGTGAAGGAGCTCTCAGTCAAGCAGGCCGAACTCGATGACTGGCGTCGCGAGGTGAAAGCCAAGGACCAAGTGATCGCGGAGCTCAAGGCGCTGAATGACCGGAAGTCGGTCGAGATAGAGGAGCTTCGACGGTGACTTCAGCTCGAACGAGAGCGACCTGAGTCAACCGATGAAGTGTATAGAGAGTGGGACTTGGTTGTGGCGCAGGTCGCGCTCGAGAAGCAGGTCGCCCAGCACGCAAAGGCTCAATGGGAGGAAGTGTCGGTCGCAAATGAACGCCTCAAAGGGGAATGCGTGCGGCTGAGGGAATCCTTAGGCAAGGCTGAGGAGAGGGTTGGTTCGCTGGAGTCGAGCGACCACGAATCCGCCATAATGGAGCGGAACCGGCCCGCCATCATTGAGGAATTCCGTCATAGCCTCTTGGGCAAGGTCGAGGTCGCTCTGGCCTGTAAGGCAGGTAGCGACTTCATAATTAAATAGCTTCCGGCCGAGCTCCAAGACATACCCAGTCGGCTTCAATATCCCCAATGCATAGCCGGTCAGATAGAGATCCTTTCGAGATGCGAAGAGGAGGGAGTCGGCCTCGACTTGGACGAGGGTGAGGACGAAGAGGAAGAGGAAGAGTCGTCGAGCGACGGCTCTTCGAGCAAAGCCGACGCCGACTAGGCAGTTTTAGGTTTTGGGGATTTCGCATTTGTACAGCTAATAGATAAATGTGAATATTTGTATTCTTTCAGATGAATGGAATAAAAAAGAAAAACCCTTTTTGTCATTTATCTTGTTTGTTTTGCAATCTGCCTTTTGTGTTGAGCTTCGCGACTTGAATGTCTTAATGGGTTGAGCGACTCAACTTGAGCAACTAGGGCGACCAGTGGTGGCACTTAGGTTACTTACGCCTATGGTGCTCATTACTTTGGGGGTCAGTTGACCAGGGCTGGTCGACCTTCGCTCATTTGTTCTGGTCGACTCTCACCTATTAGGTGGGTTCGCTTTTTGATAAAGGGGGAGTGGTTGGTGTCGCTGTAGAAGATAGGTTGTGACGTCAGTGGTACTTTAGCCGTCAAAGGCGTTTCAAATTTCGAACGAAAAGACGCGCGCCTTAAAGGTGGTGAGCCTTTTGATATTCATGAGGCAGTTTGGATTTGGGGCCATCTCAACCGTTGGCTTCAAAGTTGAAACGCCCTTCAAGGATGGACACGTGGCCCCCTCCCAAACCCCTATATATGATTCTTCCCCTTGGGGAATTCTCTTCTCACACTTTCTAAAAACTCTTTATTCTTCTTCTTCGTGCTCAAGCTTTTTCAAATCCTCAGTAATGGTTGTTCCCGCTTCTGCTTCCGCTAACAGAATTGCCAAGCTCAAGACTTGGGAATCAACAATAGAGGAAAGAGATTTGGAAGAACTCCAAGAGAAGTACGACTTCCCTGAGGGGTTCACTGCTTCGCTGCTAGAGAAGGGCAGCTTCGTCTTTGATCATGGCGACGATAGGCTGCCAATATATAAGGCCCACTTGGACAGTGGGCTGCGTTTTCCACTTCCCCCTTTTGTGAGGAGGTTGTGCGAACGCCTAGGGGTGTCTCCTGTACAGTTCGCCCCTAATGCCATAGCCACTATCATGGCGTTCTTGGTGATTTGTTACCACGTGGGGGTGGAGCCGACCCTCCAACTCTTCGGTAACTTAGTGGCAGTGAGGTCGACCAAGAAAGACGCTCACTTCTTTTTTGCATATGTGGGGCCTCGGTTCGTCGAGATCCCAGATTCAAACAAAGATTGGAAGAATAAATTCTTTTGGGTCTTTAGGGCCGACGCCGTCCTGGCCTGCCGAACTTGGCCAGAGATTAACAAGGACGACGCGAAGAATATCCCCCTCTCCGCGGACGAGAAGCTCAACCTGGAGAAGTTTCGACAGTATGCGGGGTCTCAGAGGGGCCGCAACCTGTTTGACAACTCGTCGCTACGGGTGACGGGGTTGTCGCTCGTCCGTCCGACAGAGGAGGACATGAACAGGGAGAAGGAGTTACTTGAAGAGATGGAGCCACAAGTTGGGGATCTCAAAAGTGGAGGTCCGGGCTTAGCCAAGGTCGCGGGGGCGTAGCTCCCAAAGAAAAGAGCAAGGGCCGCACGGTTGACGGCCGCCAAAGAGCGGCAGCTCGGGGCCAACCTTGACAAGGTGACAGCCATGTTGCAAGTGAAGCCCCCGGCTACTTCGACCGAGAAGCCGAAGAAGAAGAAGATGAAGACGAAGGCGAAGGTGTCGACCCTGGCAGCGGAGACTGAAGTGCCAGCTTCTGAGGCAGGGGCTGAAGTGGTGACCTTGGCTAAAGGGTCAGCCCTCGACCAAGCTGAAGTCGTCCCTGGAGGGACTTTTGATGACTTGGGAGGAGGTCATAGTAGTGGACTCGCCTCCAGATGCGGATGCCGCTCTTGCGTCGGTTGAGCAGGAGGCTTCTCCGGCTGAGGTGGGCATCTCCGTAGGTCGGGCGACAGACGCCGCTCCTGTCGAGTTGGGCAGGAGGGTGGAAAGAGAGCCGGCCGTTCTGAGCGGTTCATCTTCGAGGTCGGCCCTTATGGGCCGGCTGGAGAGTTTGGGGGTTAATGTTCCCTTCCCTCATAGGATTGTCGAGACTGGCCATTCCCGTTGAAGGGAAGATGGTGCCTAACTCATCAGCACTCTGGAGGCTGGGTACTCGGCGAGGGAGGATCCTCTTCCGAGTGACAGATTTGTTATTGACCGCTTCCTTCACAAGGAGGACTCGGTGCTTTTGTCAGGGTGGTCGCAGATTGTCGCCTCAGAGTAGTTCACCCTGCTGAAGGACAGGGCGTTGCTGGAGGGAATGCCTTCGACCGGCCTGAGGTTTACCCTGTTGAGTTATTTGACTCGGGGGGTTTTGGTCACAGAGGAGTTGTTTGGCCGCCTCAATGGCTTGATGGACGTCGTTGATGACTTGTCGTCGCGACTCGTTGCCGAGAAAGCAGGTCGGTTTGAGATTGAAAAGAGGGCGGCCACGCTAGAGGTAGAGAGAGGGGGGGTCAACGCTAAGTGGCGTGCTGAGCTGGAGGCGAAGCAATCCACAATTGCTGGCCTCCAGGCTCATAACGCTAAGCAATCAGCCTCTCTCGACAAGCTCAAGGAGGAGGTCGCCCAACTCAAGAGGAGGGCGGAGGGCGCCGAACGAGAGGCGATCGACTAGAGGTCGCAAACCATGTGGTTGGAGGAACAGTTCGAGGCTGTTAAGCTTGAGAAGGAGGCGGCCGCAAAGGAGCTTCAATCCGAACGGCTCGCCCTCCAAAGTTTAAAGGCCAAGCTGGATGGACCGAAGGCAGTCCATGAGAAGGCCCTTGCCAACGTCGCCTCGACGAAAACTCAGATCGAGCACATGTCATCCGAGGAGGGGAAGAGGGAAGTCATCGAAGAGTATAGGCAGGGGGCCATTGGTAAGGTTGAGGTGTCGATGGCTGTCAAGGCCTGTTTCGACTACTTAAAGGCCCAAGTTTCCCAAGACGTCCTTTCGTCCTCTTCTTTCGCCTATCCCCCTCACATTCAGGGCTCTCTACCCTTTCTCGAGGACTTGGAGTGGTGGGGAGGCGGTGTGCGACTTGAGTATGACGAAGAGGAGGACGAGGATGACGAGGAAGGAGAGGAAGACAATGATGACGAAGAAGGCGGAGACGGCGGCGAAGGCTGAGAGGGAGGAGACGGCAGAGAAGACCGAGATTAGGGCGCCCCTTAGTTTTTTCCCCTTCTCTTTTTTTCGTGGTCGAGAATACTCTACATTTGTAATTCGGTTCACTTGTGAATAAAAAGTTTGCTTCGTGTTCCTTGTTGAGCTATATTTACTTGTGCGCTTCTTTCTTTTTGCCCTTTATGACGACTATGATTTTGACTTTTAAGGTCGGCCACTGTCTACGAGGCAGTGGGTAGACCATAAGCCAATACGACGTGGCCAACGGGGGTCAGTCGACATCCATAGCTTGGTCGGCTTGATCGACACTTTTTGGTACGATGAGCAACCGAGTAGGCGTGGGTTAGGTCGGCCGAACCATCGTGTCATCACGAGTGCTAGCGAGTCACTCTCGTTTTGCCGACACTTAGGCTTTTCAACTTGGCCATGGGTCCCAGTGAGGGTAACGAGGCGTTTCTGTAACTTACGAGGCGACGCTTCGGGTTCATGTTTCCCGAGGTGGCGCCTTGAGTTCCACGCTTTGACTTCGCCCATTAATTGCTAGGAGACGTAGCGTTCATGGGCTTGGTTATAAATAGGGGTTAACTTCCTTTGCCCACTGTTATGGTCTCGGACCCTCACTGAGTATAATCCACATGATTAAGGGAGTAATGCTTCCCTCCCAGACGGCAGTGAAGAGCAGATCGAGCGCACCGACGGGAACTCCGCCAGATGGCCCGGGCGTCGACCTCAGCTGTCGTCCCCCGTGGACGGTCAACATGACTCGAATGAAGAAAGGCGGCACTAGTCGGCCCCTTCTCATGGACGACACGAAAAGGCGGCACTAGTCGGCCCCTTCTCGTGGACGACACGAAAGGCGGTACTAGTCGGCCCCTTCTCGCGGATGACACGGAAGGCGGTCCTAGTCGGCCCCTTCTCGTGGACGACACGAAAGGTGGAACTAGTTGGCCCCTTCTCGTGGACGACACGAAAGGCGGTACTAGTCGGCCCCTTCTCGTGGACGACACGAGAGGCGGTACTAGTCGGCCCCTTCTCGTGGACGACATGAAAGGCGGCGCTAGTCGATCCCTTCTCGTAGATGACACGAGAGGCGGTATCAGCCGACCCTCTCCCTCTCCCTTCTTGTGGACGATATGGAAGACCATATTAGTCGGCCTCCGCCACGAGCAGGAGCCGGCCGCCACATTAACCAAACGCCCTCACGAACGGCATGAGGGGCATCGACAGGTCGACCCATCTCTCCCTCCACGTAGGACAGCCGCCTTGGGTCCAAGTCACGACAACACGTCGGCGTCGCATTAATGAGGAAATCAATGTGCAGATTCTCTCTACTCACACGATATTTAAGGCACCTCGGACCATTAAGGGAGGCCACGCTACAGGTCCAATCTTCATTAATACCGCTGTAACGGTACAAACTCCCTAGCCACTCCCTCGTTGATACCTGGCAACACTGTTCGGCGCAGCAGGACACAGCAGCCTGTGCACGTCCTAGTCACTTCACCAAATCAGCCCACGTGGACGTAGGGCTGACGCATCACCTTGGCTACCGGAATTGACGGAAATGCCCTTCAACTCTCGTATAAAAACGGAAAATAAACAGTGACCAAGGTAAGCAAACTCCTTTGCCAAAACCCTAACCCTAATTCCAGTTCTTTCATACTTTACTTCTTTCCTCCACATACTGACTTGATTGTCGGAGTGGCCACCGGAGATCCCAACTCTGACCCTTCCACAGGTGTTTCCTCGGTGTTAAGAGCAGCTGCCGGGCATCGTATTAGGAGGGGAAACGAGCCTCATACCATTAAACTCTGATCCAACCGCGGTCAGTGACTGTTCGATCCGAACGTAAGTTTGAGCATCAACACCCAATTCACAAGAGAGTTACGTCATTAGGGTTTAGAGTTAGAAGCTCCCATAAGTTTCGTTGGGAGATGGCTGGAGGGAGGGAGATGGAGGCCTCCTCCATGGCTAGTCTTCCATGGGAGTTTCAAGCTGAGAACGCTGGCGAGAATCAATTCGATTTGCTGCTTAGGGGAAGAGCACCTTCCTGAAGAAGGTATGTCTCGCTTAAACATGAGGGTTCCAAGCTGCATCGATGTAGAATTGGGGGGAACAATGTCATAAACATCCTTTGGCAGTATTTCACTGCTTGGGCAATGCTTCCCTCAGGTTTTCCGTGATGTCTTGGAACTCTCTCATTAATTTCTGCAAGTATTGCGGCACGACCCCTCGGAGTTGAAGATCAGCTCAGTGATGGGGTGAGCTGTGGGGGCGACGAGGGTCTCGCACGAGGCGGGACTGAAGATTTTAGTGGTTGTCTTTGCGATCCTCTATGATTTCCACAGGTACTGCGGCTCGACCTCTCAGATGTGAAGGTCGGAGGTCGTAACAGACCTCGGCCTCTCGAGGGTGAAGGTCAGAGGCCGTAACAGAGAAGGAAAGCAACGAAGCAGTCGAGAATGAAGGCGATGAAGAAGTTGGCTTTCAGAACGCAAGTTAGGACTTAGATTTTCATCTTTTTAACATTTTTGTAACAGTCGAGACGACCCTTGAAACGCACTTGTAAAAGTACTTGTAAATGCACTTGTAAATGCACTTTGCTTGAATTATTAATGAATAGTTATGTTTCGAAAGATACGACCAAAAACTTGGCTTCGTTTGCTCTTCTTTTATCTCGACCTGTAATCAACTCCGTCGGTCGACCTGAGAAATGAGCCGACCTTTGTGGGTCCTAATTGACGAAGAACACGAGATATTATAAATCAATTCATAAAAATCAAGTCGTCCCCAGTGGGACTTACAATTAACATTCGATAAATCAACATTAGTTCGCCCCCTGTGAGCCTACAATTACTGAAAGAACAAAATTGATCCAACCTCTATGAGGCTTACAATCAATTGGCGAGGTTAAACAAAACTTGCTCGGCCCCTGCGGGGCTTACAATCATCATTGCTAATTAATCATAACTAGGTCAGTTTTTGTTGGGTCTTCAGCCACTGTGGGGCCCACGGACGACATTGTTTGAACCGCATCTTGGTGGTATCAGTTTTCTAACATCGGCCCAAAGGGCTGTCGACTTGCAGGTCGGATATGCTCTTGCGTCGGCTTACGCGGGAGCGACGACTCTCTAGAGGACAACCTTGTAGGCCGGGTGCCTAGGACTTACGTGGTGCCTAGGTCTTATTTAGGATTGTCGATGGTTGTTTTTGAGGCAAAGAGAAAGCCTGAGCCGGCTCACGTGGGAGTGATGACTCTGCAAGGACGACCCGTGGGTTGGGTGCCTAGGACTTACGTGGCGCCTAGGTCGTATTCGGCATTGTCGATGGTCATTTTTGAGGCAAAGAGAAAGCCTGAGCCGGCTCACGTAGGAGCGACGACTCTGCATGGACGCCCCGTGAGTCTGGTGCCTAGGACTTACGTGGCACCTAGGTCTTATATTCGGCATTACCGATCTCTATTTTGAGGCAAAGAGGAAGCCTGAGCTGGCTCACGTGAGAGCGATTGTTCACGGGGAAAATAGTTGCTGTCATTTTCATTGATCTGTAAAAGAACCTGTTACAAATTTATCTTTTGCAAACAAAATTCAAAATTACAGCTCGCC
>JBAKGM010071812.1:0-13839 GCA_037177215.1 Asparagus racemosus
GAACTCATCTTCCGGGACTTTCTCGTGCCCCCGGCACGATAGTATAACTCATCGGCGTGAATGCTGGAGCATCCCATCGGGCGTTGGCACGACTTCTCGGGTATAACATCGTGGTCGTCAAACGAAAACATCTCCTTCTGAGGATGGACTGATTCATCAAAGCTGCCAAAAGTGACTCACCTTGACATTTGCCTGTGTGGGCGTGAAGTCTCGGCGAACTCTCGTACTTCGATTCTCAGTCTAGTTGGTGGAGCTGCAGGAGTCTTGTTGCCTTCGTTGAGGCAGGTGCGACCTCCTGCATTAGGAGTGACCCGTGATTTCCTCAACAGACCCAAGCGTTCCTTGATGGTTAGCCTGTAATTTGCAGCAGGAATCGGCTTCGCCGAAGGTTCAAATGTGGACGCTGGAGGTGGCCTTAGCGCCGTGGCAACTTGGGTTGGGGCACCGGTGGACTTCGGCCTTAGTGCTAGGACAGTTGGTGTTGGGGCGCCTGCAGCTTTTGGCATTGGCACCGGGGCAGGAATTGTAGTGTCGGCAGACTTGGGCCTCTAGACCAGGCGGGTTGTTAGCAGCTTCGTGGTCACCTCCTGCTTCTTCAGTTGGCGGGCTTGTTGCACCAAAGCTCGTGCCTGCGCAAGGAGTGCGCGGCACTTCCGGATGCGCTCCTAAAGCGTTGAGTAGTTTCGTTTGACTCGCACCCACTCGTTTATTGACAGTTTGGAAGGGTCGTTAATCATCTGAGGCTAGAGCCTCTGCATCAATCTAGACCTTAGATCCGCCTCGTAGCAGATCCCATTCGTCGACTGCATGGCCTTGGTGAATTTACATGCCATGCTTTGTCGTCGCTGCTGCCAGGCTCTCTTGGAGAGTGCGGGCATGCCATCGGTGGTCATCTCAGGCACCGGGGGACCTTGGGCTGCGGGCACAGAGGAAATTTTATCGCTACCTACAGCTTCGGCGGTAGCAAGGTTAGAATCATCCTCCTGGGACTGTGCATCTGAGGCCTAACGGATCTTCCTTACAGCAGAGATCCTTCTGGAACGACGGGGAGAGGCAGATCTGGATGAGGAGGTGAGGTACTCCTCGAATTTCAGCTGGTCAAACTTGTATTCGACCTCTTCCTCCACCGGGATCGGGATCAGCGGCTGCGACACTACGACCTCAGATCTGAGGCCGTTAGCTTCCACTGTGGTCGCCAGCTTGTTCGCGAGGAAAGTTGTTCCGATTGTCATTGCAAATGAATCCATTACAAGTTTGTTTTTTACAACGAAATTTAAATAAAAATCGCCTTTTTATAAGGCTTACAACGAAAACCAAAAAAGATTACAACTTTACACCGTTTTTGAACAAACGCGGGATCCGTTTATCGGATCCTCGCTTGCGTGGGTGTCTTTGCCTGTACCGGGGACTCTGTTCTGTCTGTGGAGTGCTATGTAATTCGATCTAGATACTAGATCTATAGATCTAAGGTGATTATTTCACAAAAGAAATAAACACTGGCGTGGATCAACTCACGAAGGAGATGACTACCAGAGTGGGTGAAATCGACGAAGCGAAGTCACACACTAAACCTTGAGATTAAGACGAAGCTTAATATAGAGGGTAGAACTGTAAATCTAATCTGGATTGACGTAGGTCTGGTCTTGATTTTCCTCCTAGCCATGTTGATCTGAAGTGGAAGGCATACTTCACTCGTACGGGATCTGGATCTGAGTTTTCTTCTTCGGAAATGCTCAGATCTATGCAAAAGCTCACGTGGATCTCACCTCAGTGTGCAAAAATTCTAACCTTACACAATGAGACCCCCCTAGCCTATTTATAGGCCGGGGTTTACTGTGCCGAGGCGCCAAATGGTGCCTCGGCCCGGCCGAGGCACCAAATGGTGCCCCGGTCTGAGCCGAAACATTCACTTGGGTTTTTCTCATACTTTTCCGACATTCATCCAGCGTTTGTCCGACGTTTGTCTGGTGTTATGTCCGATCTTTCCTCCTGATGCTGTTGAATCTGATTCTGGTTGATCATCTCGTTGATTTCAAAATCTGATCGGTGTAGTTCCATCGACGCTCGATTCCTGTTGATTCCGTCTTGTCGATGTTCGAGTCCGGTCGACTCGCCTTGTCGAAACTCGCTGATTTGAAGCTTCATCGTTGGATTTATTCCATGATCTGTCGCTTCACTGACTTGCACGCCTTGCTGATCCGCTTCATGCGCTCGTTGACTCGCTTTGTAAGTTTTGCGGCGCGATTACGTCATCAGCAGTTCGTGGTCGCATCGTTGGATGGGTTGTCGATTGTCAACCCACCGTCACGAGTCTCGTTCGGGTACTGATAAGCAATTTTCAACGCCTACAATCTCAAGTGATCAAATTCTTGAGACATCACATGATTTATTGGTTTGGCATTCCCAAATGAATTATTGACAATAACGGTCCGCACTTCATTAGTAGACCGTTCTTTAAATTTTGTAATAAGTTTGGAATTCAAAACGTAGCCTCTACGCCATACAACCCAGCTGCTAATGGTCTGGCTGAAGCTTTCAACAAAACCATCATCAAACATCTCAAGAAGTTCGTTGCCTCCAACAAATGAGCTTGGGACGAGAAACTTGGAGAGTGATTGTGGGCTTATTGAATGACAGTCCGCACTCCCACCAGCTCAACGCCATTTTCCTTGGTCTACGGATGCGAAGCTGTGATCCCCCTCGAAGTTCAGGTTCCGTCATTAAGAATCGCTATTGCTGAGAATTTGACGACTGAAGAACATCACCAAAAGCGTCTCCAAGAGCTCAAAGCACTGGATGAATTGATACTTCAAGCTTAGCAAAGAATCGAGATCTATCGGTCATGGATTTCAAAAGCCTTCAACAGGAGAGTCAGAGAACGATCTTTCAAAGAAGGCGACCTGGTCTTAGCCTTTCGTCTACCCACGGTCATGACGCACAAGACTAAAGATAATTTCTAACCTAAATGGGAAGGTCCATTTGTAGTAGAGATAGTCTACTCAAATGGAGCATACCGCCAAATTGACCAAAATGGCAATAGGCTCATGGCACCGATCAATGAAAAATTCCTCAAGAAGTATTATCATTGATCCTAGTCAGAATGATATCCCCACAAAAATCCTAGTCATGTTTAATTTTCCACCTCTAAACTAGAAATATTGATCTGCCTGATCTAAAACTAAATCCCCAAAGAGTCATCAAGTTAATAGTACACCTCTGCTTGACTCCAAATCCATCACTACTGTCACGTTAACAATACGCCTCTGAACAATGTCAACTCCAAATATACCCCCATATTATCATGTTAACATTACACCTCTGAACAGTATCACCATGATCAAATCATCATGTTAACATTACATCTCTGAACGATTTCTCATCTCAAATGATCTGATCGGTTAACATTACACCTCTGTCAGACCATTTTATCTACCGGTTAACACTACACCTCTATCGACCTATCATAGTAAAATTGACTGGTTAACATTACACCTTTGTCAATTTGCTTATGTCAAAAATCGATTAGTTAACATTACACTTCCATCGATTTTCTACCAAACATTACACTTCCAAACAGTAGTCGTCCTTCAGACTTCTTTCGAACCGACTGGTTAACATTAAACCTCTGTCGGTCACCCTATTTGGCACGTTAATACTACATCCCTATCAAATATCCCTACACTGTTTTGTTAACATTACACCTCGGAACAGTGTCAGTTTGATCCTAGCATTTTCCTCCCCAGCTAAGATGTTACTACGATATGTTAACACTACACCGCTATTGTACCTTCATCTTTAAGGAGGCAAAAAGTTCTTTTATTAAAAGAGCTAAAAAGGTTACAAAAAGAGTTCTACATGGAAAGCGAATAAAAAGTGTGTATCCGTGCAATACACTCAGCCATCTGAGAATCCCGGACATCATGAGCACTCTTCTGAGCCCTCTCTTTCAAGAATCGAGGATGAACAGGGGTAGCCTACAACTTGATAGTGGAAAGCCTCTTTGTTTCAGCCTGAAGCTCGGTAATTTGAGAATCTAATTTTTTGTTGAAGTCAGCCTAGTTAGACACGAGCTCCGCCCTTTGAAGTTGAGCTTCTCTCAGACGCTATTGGGCTGCGGCAATGGTCGCCTTAGCCTCATCAATCACCGCATCTTACTCCTGGATAGCATTTTGGAGCTCTATTTGATAGCCTTTAGTGGATGTGATGTTATGATTCAGACTTTGAACCTTCACGCTGATTTGCTCCATTTCTACTCGAGCATATTCACCGGCTTTGCGATGAGTCTCCATCAAGCGACGAAATTCAAGTTCGGCGATGCCCTTGAGATCAGCCATATGAAAAGTCTATAATTCTCGACAACATGACTCAGCTTTGTCAATCGCCATTTTGAATGGATCAGTACGAGCAGGACTAGCAACAGACACCAAAACATCTAGCTGATCTCTTAGCAATTTGACAGTGCGAGTCGACAACTCTCTCAGAGACTTTAAGGTGAGTGCAACATTTTGGTTGAATAAGCTTATCAGACTCTCTGACAAGTTTCGTATCCCCATCTCTGCCAAGTCTCTTAGGTCAGCAGATCGAGGAGTTTCTACGTGACTGGAAGGACTCTCTCTAGTAGAAACCACTATGGCATCAGTGGCGGGAAGAGAAGTAAATGGCAAGGTTTGCACCTGTTCATTACCCAGTATCAAATACGAAGCAAGTGTGACCAAGAGTTCTGATATAGCAAGAGACAAGGTAGACGTCACTGTCATAGTAGACGAGACTCTGATCGTGAATCAAAAGCTGGTCCAGATCCGCCAAAGATTTTGCCCTAAACTTCGCCAAAGATTCTAACCTTGAACTTCGCCGAGAATCTCTCTCCGAATAAACTTCATCGAAATTTCAGGCACACAAATCGAAGACCTAAATTCTTGTACTGAGCCTCGCCTAAACCAACTTATTGAGCTCCACCCAGACAACTATTTTTAAGTAAGTGAACTTCACCCCGATTAGCAGGGTATCAAGGCGAGCCTCGCCAAAGCATATTAGTGAATTTCACTAAGTCTCCAAATCGATAAAAATCACAACTTAATTTGTGTGAGACCCTATATAGTGAACCTTGCCAAATTGACTTGGCAAAAATCCACTAAGTCCCAAAATTGAGAAAACTATAACTCAATTTGTTTGAACTTCATTTGGCAGACTTCAAAACTGACTCTCGCCAACATAAGGAAGCCCAAGCCTTGCTTCCAAAAGCAGTGACTCCATGCAAAGTTCAAACTCATTACAGAAGCAAAGTACATGCAGATCAATTACACAAGAGATAGACAATTTTAGCTAGAAGAAAAGTTCATTTTTATTGATCGAAGACGATGTTACAAGGCGACACTCAAACTATCCAATTTCAAGGATGATGGCTATTTGTTGCTATTTGCTAGTGCCCTATATTCCTAAAGTATGGGTAGTGTGATGGCTGAGGAGCATACATGAGCTGCACCAGGATAAAACTCACGCACCTTTAGCCGCACAAGATAGGGAAATCAAGTGTTTCCCATGGCAGAAGAAATAGCTCCTGATCACTCCTTCTTCAGCCCTATGCTAGAGGAAGAGAGGGAACTCCTGAGATAAGAACTATCCATGTTCCTCTAAGTGAGCCATGTCAAGAGGAAGAGGCAAGTTCTTTTGTCAAAAATCGATGTTGGGCCTGAGGCAACCACGCAATGTCTAATTTCGATCTAGGTTCACTTTTGTGACACCTAGTTACTGTCAGAGTCTACGCTTGTGGAGACCCAAGGGTCTTTCTTCAAGCACCATTTTAGGCACCCAAGGCTCCAGGCATCTCTATCGCAATCAAGTTCACGCCAAGCCACTGAGTGATTCTCGATGATTTGCTCGAGCATTGCCTTCTTGGCCAACAACAACTCTGCCAAGCGACGGAGTATGCGGAGTTCATCCACTTGATTGTCCTGAACTAGGGCTAGCTCCTGTTGGAGTCTTTTGATTTCAGCTCCTCTGTCGAGGAGCATCTCCGGTCTATGCAGCATTGGCGCAGACATGGAGAAGAAGAGGAAGAAAATGGAAGGAGCAATGAGAACGGATGAGGATGGCTACTATTTATAGCCAATTTCAAATCTTAACTCCTGAGGCAATCGTATCTTTCTGAGATATGATTAGACCAGACAAAGAGGCTTGGACTTAGCCTAAAGCTCAGTCAAATCCATAGCGGATCTCACGAGATCTCTAATTAAGAGATCTCAGCCACAAATCACGGCACAAATCCAAGGTGAATCGTAACAAACTTCGCTAACCAGCGAAAGTCGCTAGATGACGAGCTTCGCCCACAACAGCTCAAAAAGAACTGAGCCTCACCAATTAGCGAATGTCACCAATCAACGAACTTTGCTCAGCAAACTCAAAGTCTAGCAACCTTCGCTCATACCCTAAAATCAATTGAATTTCACTAGCTTCACAGCATCACCCCAACAACAAAAATGGCAAATGATGTTTTAAATGTGGATTTGGACAAATATAAATATCATCGAACTTTCGACACCAGCCTATGACTAAGGAAGTTACATTCAATAGTACACCTCTGGTAACCAAGTAGATGAATGAAGACAAATTTTCACTCGAACAAGGCAACTCAAGCTACGTTTAACAGGACACCTCTAGCTACTTACCCAAATTATTTCAATCCCTATTACAAATTTGAATGCAGGATCTTGAAAACATTGGGGGGGTCTTGTAGATAGTGAAAATGTATTTTTACTTAGGCCAACGATCAGCTTGTATCTAAGAAGTAAACACCTATGAGCTAAACATTTCGAATGGGCTCAAAGTCGAGCACTTAACAAGCTATAGCGAAGGTCGCCTAAAGACTGAAGCGGGCCTCACCAAGCAACTCATGTCGACTCAACTCAACTAAGTTAAACACGAGTCGACCCCCACAATATGCCTCAGGCCAAGTCAAAAGGTGTCATTGGCTGGCTCAGAGCGAATGTGGGTTGATTCCTAAACTGACTCGAAAGGCGTCATTAGTCGTCCCGGCCTAGAGTCGAACGTTGTGCCAAGATTCGAACTCGTAAGTGAAGGTTGCTGGCTAACGAACCTCGGCTACATCCCCTCAAGTGGACTAAGTCATCCACTTCCAAAGAAGGTGCATCCACATTCGTGATGACCCTCACCTGCAACTACAGCGACCTTCACCCATGCCTTCAGCGGACCTCGCCAAGATCACGAAGTTCGCCTGATAGCTGTTTAAGAGCTGTTTTAAAGGATAACCACCCCACTACTCCCTTCTTTAATGGCCCATGATCTAAAGAGGCTGTTAACCTACTCCATCTCCGCCGACGATTGCAGCGAGCTCTGCCACGACCACGAAGCTCACCCAAATAGCCGTTATGAGAGCTATTCTTAAGGGATAACTTTCCCACTATCCCATGTTTTAATGGCCACTAACCCACATCCTAAGGAGGCCATTAGCTCTCTCTTTTAGCCTATAAAAGGAGAGCAGATCATTTATTCAAAACACACACAGAGAGAGTTTGGAAAAATAACAACACACACATACGCAGAGGAATATCACAAGAGAAGATCGAACTAGCTTCCAAGTGATTTGACCCTCGCCAACAGCAAGAGACTCGTAAGTCTTGATTCGATTCATCAACGGAGTACAAGATCGACGCTCCACCGGCACGTAGACAAGAACCCCCAAGAAAATATAAATTTTTCCTTTGTTTCATTATTATCTTTAAATTGTAATCTGAGTTAATTACAATACCAAAAAGAGACCTGAAACAAACCCTTAAATCACACAATAGAAGAGGTTAAAGTTAGGGTTTGAAGGAAACCTGGGTGTGGGCAATGACAATTCAACAGTGATCAAAGCAAGAACTTCTATTGATTATTGTGAAATAACATTTAGCGTCTACTCAACCCTTTATAGATCCTCATAAGAAGTAGGCTTTTTATTGAATAAATACTGAAATTAATCACAATATTTAACTAAAAATTAGATGGATTTCGCAAATGGATCTTCAATTTCCAGACATAACTGTAAAAATAGAATTTAATCTTTTTTGGAAAAGAACAAAGAATTTTTCAAAACACGCTAGAAAACCCCTATGCAAATGAAATTAGATTTCTATAGATTTGTAATTTTCTCAGAACTCGTCAGAAAACCCTATACATATGAAATTAGATTACTATGGATCTAACGTTACATGAACAGAAAAGTAGATTGAAATACAAAGAATGAGAGGAAAACCTAAATGATAATAAATTAGAAATGTAAAAAATTAGAAATAGAAAAAAACATTGAGGGGAAAGATCACTCACATGAAGAGATATTGAAGAAATCTACACAGAGAATTAACGATGTTTAGAAGAAGGCAGAAAGAAGGGCCGGAGTCGCTGTGGGTTGGGAAGAAGAGAAGAGGGGACAACTCTGAAGAGAACGGTAGGGGGAAAATAGGTGTCAAGGAAACTAAAAACTTAGATCTAAGGGTAGTTTGGACATTTCACATCAAGTATGATGCCACAAACAAAAATGTGTTTTAGGCGCTTTTTATATAGAGAATGATATGTTAGGATCTACCTTCTAGATTAGGAGATATAGTCATTTCTTTGCTAGCAAGTCAATAATTCATCCGTATCTGCATTTGACTCCTGAAGGTCCCCACTTCTCTATGAATTTGCTCGTTATGCATCCTACATGAGTTAACACAATACAGAAGTGATAAATATTGAAATCCACCAAGGATGCTCTTTGAATTAACAAAGAACAATTTTCAATCCACGAAGAACTTTGAATCCATGAAGAAGTTTAATAAGAGAAATTTTATTGATAAAAGTGATCTAATAATTTTGGGGTTACATGACTCTTCTTAAATAGAAAAATAAATTAGACTCCTAATAAGACCAGAATTATAAAGAAATAGAAAGTATGAAATTCTACCCTAAAAAAGACTCCCTATAATAGAGGAAATAAATCATGAATTAAAATTCATAATTTAAATTGACTCCAACTTTATTACTAAAAATAAATAAGAGGTAATTATTTTTAAATTTCTGCCAAAAATCGATAATACTAATATAATTTTAGAATTCTATCAATTTGGATGGCTACATCTTGTCGAGATAGGCAGTTTTCATATATAATATGTTAGAATCCACCTTTTGAATTGTGAGATATATTAATTGATTTTCTAGAAGGTTAACAATTCATCTAAATCCGCATTTGACTCGTGAAGGTCTCACTTCTCCATGAATTTTCTCTTTATGCATCCTACTTTAGTCTCTCCTTATTGAAAGAAGCTCGACCTCGAGCTTATATTTTCTTGAATAATAGCTTCCTTGATAAACATTTTTCTTCTCCTATGTCGATCAGCATCTACATTGTATTTCGCATTATACTTTTCCCATTGTTATTTTGTCTTGGCACCTTGGGCTTCTTTTGAATCATACTTGTATGAATCTTTCTCACGTCATGTTTATGTGACTGATGGCATATGGATCTACAAATGATTTGAAAAACTCCTCCAGATCCTTTCCTTGTTGCTTTTTATATTCTAGTGCTTAAAATTTCATCCCAATCATCTCAAAATTATTGACATTCTTTGTTTCAAAAGGAGAATTTCTCTCACACTCCATCATCTTTGCTCTAGGCCCTCCACTAAGCAAATTGCACATATGATTAATCGCCTCCTCTACTTTACTCTTCTCTTTCGGAATAACATCAGCTAGTGTAATATCATACATAATAGCTTTGGGAATTTCATGTATAACGTCCATCTTCATAGACATATCATCTTCAAAATCAGGTTTCTCAGTTAATCTCGATAGGGGCAGTTTCTTCTTTTTCAGTTATAACCAAGGCATGAACCTTTTAGGTTGCTTCAAGGCTTTTGTGAACGCCTCTTTGTCTACCACCAAATGTTTCTTCTTCTTCTCACTAGTCTTTATATTGGATGGTTCCTTTTCTATAAGATGCATGAGTGTAATTCGAGTCCATCTTTCTTAAAGATATAAGCATTGTCTCTTCTCATGTGGGTTGCACTGACATCGAACTGCCGTGGCTTACCTAAAAGCATATAACAAGCATCTATCTTGACCATATCACACAACACCTCATCAACATAGCTGCGGTCGATGGAAAAATGTACCCCACACACCTGATTGATCTGGACATGATTGCCCTTGCAAATCCAATCAATCTTGTACGAGGTAGAGTTTTTCTCTGTCTTCAAGTCTAACTCCTCCACTATATGCAGAGAGACAAAATTCTCACTATTATCACTACCAATGATAACATAACAAGTCTTTTGCGTCACGATCCATCTCATGCAGAAGATATTATACTTTTGAGGTGATTATTCTCTCTTTGTTTTTGATCATCTCATTTTATTATACTTTTATACCTCATTAGCTATTTTATTTGAATAAATATATCACTAATATAGTGTTTTTCTCTTAAATTACAAGAAAAGAAGAATTGTGAATAAGAGCACTAAAGAATCAAATTCCTCTATTTTTCTACCACTTATTGAAGCCCAATATAAAGCCAAGAGGAGGCCCATAAAAGTCCAGGGAATTGAAAATATCAACTCAACAAGTCAACGAAGGGGCTGTTTGTTTGGCAAAAAATGCTAGGAAATAGGTTTCCCTATCTGACAAGATGACTGTGGGAGATCTAAGTCTAATTAGATATTCTATTCTTCAGTTTGGTTCAACACAATATGGAAAGAAATTTGAGGGAGAAATCAGCTGCCAACTCAGAAAAAATGAAATGCTCATTTCCAAGCTAACGTTCAGAATTGAGATGAAAACTTATTAAATAATTGATATTTTTACCCGCTGGACTGCGGGGAAAAAGTGAGAAATAGCGGGAACAAATAGGTCCTCGTTATTATCACCGCCTTACATAGTTACGTCTCTCTCATTTCCTCCTCCTCTTCATTTTCTTCTTCAGCCTATCTCCTTCCACTGCCTCTCTCCCTATTAAAAAAAATCAGAGGGAAAATGATTGAATTTGAGGTTCACTCCTTTGTCGATCCTACCTAATTTTGATCACTCTTTTACTATCTATCCTCTCTTGCTACTTCACAAAGAAACTCTAGTTTTCTTTGGGTTGATACTTCAAATCTGGGTGATTTCGTTCAGTGGTCTTCTATTTAGGTTATTTTGGATGTCGATTTGTCACTTGGTCTTCTCGATTGGTTAATCTCTCTAAGATCCAACTAATCTCGGGCCAATCCTTCGGGAAAACACCACCGAGCTACTTTCAAAAATTGCTATAGGTAATTTTCTTGAAATGCAAGCAATTATTTGTGTATAGAAGCTTTTTCCCTTTTCATATGTGTATAAAACTTTTTTCTCTATAAATCTGTGTATAGAAATTTTTATTTAGAATTTTTTCCCTTTTATTTGTGTATTTGATGCTTCTTTTTTATTCATTCAAGTTCTTGCCATCATGTGACCTGATGTAGTCTAGTCAATATTTTTGCATAGAGATATGGTTTTAGTTATTTGATTCATTTTTAAAATTTTGCAATAAAAATTTCTACTATTATTTGGAGGTGTTTGATTCCAATTGAAGTAATAATTTGAACTTCATTTGTTGCGTAAATGAAATGACTGCATCTTCTTCCTTTTTTAATATTTTGGGCACTTGCACTTAAAATAGTATTACTAATCGATCACTCAACAGTTCCAATTACAATTTCAGGTATTACCTGCATTCGTCATAGCGTGCTAAACATCACATTATATGTGATTAGTCTTGGTTAATATATTATTATGTTCATTTTATACCTTATTGTAAGGTTGATTTGTGGGATGAAGGGTATAGAATAATAGGGGGGAGCCCTCATGTGGGTAGAGGATCAAGGACTGATAATAAAGTTGGAATTCTTTGGACAAACATTATGGTTCAATTCTGAGAGGTATATAAATTTATGAGACATGGAGCCCATCTCCCAAGGCTTTGGTGTCCTAGTTTTTTGTTTATTACAATATGGTGACTAGATTGTGCATCCTAAACTATGTTTTGGTCTTTTTGTTGGTTTTGATGAGTTTCTGCATGTGTTTTGTGTGTAGTTGGGTGCTTGTTTACTCTTTAAATATAGGCAGTTTTTACGAAAGATTGACTGTCATTGACTAGTGTAAGTACCAAATGACTTGGAGAATAATATGGTGGAAAAAGGGTAAATTCTTTGTTGGTGTTATCATTAATCCAATAATCACAAATCTTGATATACTCTTTTCACCACTGTATACTTTCAACTTGTGCTTATTGTTCCTTAATTGTTCTTTTCTTGCTCTGAGTATTAATTTGAGGTATGTATGGATGACGGCTTTGGGTTTCACATTCTGCTCTTCTAAACCTGATTAGTGCTATTTTACAAAAATAACCTGATTAGTGCTCTAATGGATCCTCTAATGGAAGCAACAAGTATTGGATTTCTTACCTATTGACATGAGTCATTGCTATGGTGCTTGGCTAATTTCAAAGGATAGCGACCTACATTTAGACCTCATGTACTGGTACGACTATCTTTGTAGATTGTTGGTCATTAGCTGTTCACTCACTTGATTTTGGAAATTTCAATAATTGCCAATATACTTGTTTTCCATACTCAGCATGATGCTTTCATGCATTCATACTATCTGAGACATCAAGCTATGATGATAATGAAAAATATTGTGATACACAACCTGCATTGAGATTCATGTACGTCATAGATGTGCATCATGCTTTTGGACGATATTTATGATTTAGCAACCTACATGAACTCTCATGTATTGGCATGGCTATCTATAATGATATTGATCAAGCTCTTACACGCCAAGCACTACATGGATACTCATGTATTGGATGGCTATCACTGTTGCTTAGGTTCAAGGTCATGAGCTTATATATGTCTGTGATGATTTTAATTAAATCATTCTTGCAAGTTAGTAACTGAAGTGAATTTGTTAATAAATTTTCAATATGATACTCTATATATATAACATTTAAAATATTTTGGATTCAATCTGTTACTTTCAAATTTGATTATGATGGGAATTTATACATCCTCTATCAATGATGGTTTTTGTTTTTTCATTAACTATTGTTGGTTTTGTGCTAAAGATGCCAAGAGAATGTCTATAATAATTTTTATTTTGTTTCCTTTGACTTTTTCATTGTCATGCTGGTTTGACCAACAAAATGATGTTTTTAAATGAGGATTTATGATGGAGGGCTCCTTCTTTAAGGTATGTTGCTCATTTTGAGGAACGTATAAGGATATTCATTACAAAGAGTATTATGCAATCCTTGCTTCTTAATTTGAGGTACGTATAAGGATATTCATTTTGTACTTGAATCTTGGGCTTCTGGATATGAACTTAAAGCGCAAGCTAGTTTCCTCAAATCAATGGTAGAAGCCGACGCTGATGACCACCTCCTCGATGGCCTACGCCAAAGATGAGCCGAAATCCTCTCGGTCTCTTCTGATAATGAGGACAAGGTACTTTCTGTTCCTATTTGGGTCAGGTTTTTTCAAAATCAATTTGGTTTTAATTTCAGGAAAAGAATACATCGGATAGTTCTGGAATCAAAGAGGGGAGCAGTTCTGGAATCAAAGAGGAAGCTCAAATTATCAGAACAGGACCGATAATAAGAGCTTCTCTAAGATTTGATCTTTCACCATATACTTGAATTCTTCTTGTCCAATATATTGAATTTAGAAAAAGTTGCAACTTTTATGATTTCCTCTTACATTTATAAGGGTTTATGATTATCACATTTTAATTACAAATTAATACCCTCATTATCCATTTTATATGAATAAATACCCTGCTAATAACTGT
>JBAKGM010071832.1:0-13837 GCA_037177215.1 Asparagus racemosus
TATATAGATCCAGGGCTCCTCAAACTCCCTTTAACTCAAAAGGAAACAATATATAATTAGTTAATTAATTCCCAAGATCAAGGGTCCCCTTAACATTTGTTTAAATGACTATGCATTTCAAATCGTTAGCTGTTGTGAGCGTGTAGCAACTTTGGCTCCCAATATACTTTTGTTGAAGAAAAGGAAAAGATTTTAAAACCAACAGATGGAATCCTCCTAATTGAAGGAGGGTACTTAATTAGAATAAATAAGCATAATTGATGTTTTGAATCAACGCAAGACTCGATACTTCTTATGCGATTAACATAAAAGATTGTTTGCCAACATACGCTCATGCGACACGTATCTTGCATGTAGGGCGGTTTGGTGGTACACGTGTTCCCAGTGTAGGGCGGGCTGTGAAGAGGCTCGTCGTTCTACTACAGGCTCGTCTTTAGGGTTTTCAGAATCTTCTTAATTTGGCATGCTTTATCTTGTAATATCGATCTCATGATAATTCTGTAGTATATTGTCTTTCTCGTGCATCTAAAGAACAATCCTCTGATGTCCTCTTCCGTTATCCTTCGGTGATTTCTTATGCCATCTTATAATTAATAAAATTCAGAGGTTTGTTCAGGCCCTGCGCAAAGTTCTGAGTAAAAACATTGTTATGAATCGATACAAAATCAACAGGCACTTTCTTCTCTTAACAAAAAATATATATTTTTAACTAGACTGACATCGATCTTCTATAAAACAATTAAGAATACTGAAGCCATTGGGGAAAAAAAGCCTTCTGAATGCCTTCTCTCTTTTCTTTTTATTACGTACACACCTAGCTCCCTTTGCCTTCTGTACAAATTAATTAAGAAGAAACAAAGTTAAGAAGAGTGTTAATACTTTTTCCCTAATTTGTTATCCCACGAGACAACAAAATAATCAAGTTTCCCTTTCTACAAACCACTACTTGGTTTGCTTTGATGGTATTGAATCCTGACCGCTCCTCAAATTCCACAAGGTACACTGTATACAGCATTCAGAATCAAGCTCATCTCTCTCTGAAGAAGACACATTAATTAATTGCCTACAGATACGTACTTTTATTGTACAGATCGATAAGTTAGAGTTCATATTCAAATGTCTCATCTACATACTTTCTTGATCGTAGTTGGCCACCAATCAATCAAGTAGAGAGCAGTTAGAGTCAATCCTAATTGTTGGGAAGTGTTAGCGTAGGTGTTATGACAAATCCCCAAGATAAACTAATATCAATTACACGAAAGTACGAAAAATATCGAGAACACACGAACACAAAGATATACGTTGTTCGGCTTGTAGCCTACGTCCATAGGCAAAGGAGGAGAATAGATTTACTAAATCATGAGGAATACAAAGTTAAATCTCTCAATCCCAAATAACACTCCGATATTCCCGTACAATCTCTCTAAATAAAAGAAATAAAAAGAGAGGTAATACATGACGACGGTATCCAAAAGAAACTCCGTTTCTTCTCTGTATTGCTGCTACAAATTGTAGATTGATGGCTTAATTTCGGTTTGGCCCCCCTATGCATATTTATACAGCCCTAAAGCCAGTTGATTGCTGTCCAAGAAACAAAACTCCTAGTTGGCATATAAGTTCAAAAATAGCAGCATCTTGAATTCTAATTGAAGTGGAACTTTGGTGTCTTAATCAATTAGAACTTTTGTTCACCACGTGCATGCCTCTAAGCCCAACATGAGTCCGTGTCATATTGCATATAGAACCCGTCATAAATCAATTAACCACTAACTTCCAAAGCAGTGGATTTGAGTATTTGAGGCAACCTATAATAAATCTCCACCTTAACTCAAATACGTAGGAAATTCCTCACTTCAAAATAAGCTAACTTACTCCACCTTCTCCATCAGCCCCATATGGCATCAAGTGCGGTACATATCAATCAAGTCTAAGCCTGGTGTTATGGTCCTGGACATTCGACGATGATAAACCTCTTGATTAAGGGAGAAAAACCCCTTTTGCAAACGACAGTGAAAATGCGCCCTAGGTGCACCGACGAGAGCTCCATCAGGTGACCCAAGCGTCAGCCTCGGCCGCCACCCCGGTCGGACACTCAATGCGGTTCAAGTGAAGAAGCTGTTGTGCTAGCCGACCCCCTATTTTGTGGACGACACGAAAGGCGGTACTAGTCGGACCCCCCTTTCTTTGGGAACGACGCGAAAGGCGGTACCAGTCGGACCCCTCTTTTGTGGACGACACGAAAGGCGGTACTAGCCGATCCCCCCTCTTTTGTGGACGACACGAAAGGTGGTACCAGTCGGACCCCTCTTTTGTGGACGACACGAAAGGCGGTACTAGCCGATCCCCCCTCTTTTATGGACGACACGAAAGGCGGTACCAGTCGGACCCCTCTTTTGTGGACGACACGAAAGGCGGTACTAGCCGATCCCCCCCTTTTTGTGGACGACACGAGAGGTCATATTAGTCAGCCCCCCTTCTCGACCGACGCCGACAACCACATTAGCCGTCTGCCCTCATGGATGACATGAGAGGCGTCGCCAGGTCGATCCCATTTCTCCCTCCACGTAGGACTGCCGTCTCGGGTTCAAGTCATGACAACATGTCGGCGTCACATTAATGAGGAAATCAATGTACAGATTCTCTCCACTCACACAATATTTAAGGCACCTCGGACCATTAAAGCAGACCACACTACAGGTCCCATCCTCATTAACGTTGCCGTAACAGTACAAACTCCCAGTCCACTCCCTGGTTGACACCTGGCAGCGCTGTTCAGCGCAGCAGCCTCCACACGTCCCCGTCACATCATCAAATCAGCCCACGTGGATGTGGGGCTGACTCACCATCTCAGTCACCCAGAGTGACGGAAATGTCCTTCGACCTACGTATAAAAGCGGAAATCGAACAGTGAGCAAGGTAAGCATTTCAGTTCGCCAAAAACCCTATCTTCCATTTCACAACAAGTATTTTTCCCATTCACATACTAACTTGATCGTCGGAGTGACTCCCGGAGATCCCAACTCTGACACTTTCCACAGGTTTCCCTCGGCGTTAAGAGAACCCGCCGGTCATCGTATTAGGAGAAGAAATGGGCCTCACATCGTTAAACTCTAATCCTACCGTGGTTAGTGACTGTGTGATCCGAGCGTAAGTTCGAGCATCAACACCTAGTTTTAACTTGCCAACTAAAAGAGGCCTCCTCAACAAATCGATTGAATTGTCCGCACGACAACTGTAACTCTTAGCGAAGTCATCACCTGAAGTGACTCATGAATAGCTGAAGGGCATAAAATTGTCAACCGACAATGCGTAAGTTACATTATCTTCATCTCTTCGCGGTGGTCGAATATCTCGTCTAGACCGATCTCTAGCAATAGTGTATTCCCGCTCTTCCTACAACTGCTGAGGTGCTTCATCTACTTGAACGAGATCTAGCTACTGAACTCCCGTAGTTTTATCCTGCTGAAGAGCCGAATCACGAATTTCTAACTCCACCTTATGTCCTGTAGTGCACGTCTTATAATCTGAAACCGATGACCGTTTCAGGCACTGGAACATAGCAGAGTCATCAAAAGTAACATCACGACTGATAATAATCTTAGGAGACTTCAGATCAGGACACCACAACCTAAAACCTTTAACACCCGATGCATTACCTAGAAACATGCACTTCTTTGCTCGAGGCTCAAGTTTCCCTTCACTAACATGCGCATATGCAGGGCAACCAAATATTCTAAGATTAGATTAATCCGCAGGCTTACCGGATCAAACCTCTTCTGGAGTTTTACAACTAGTAGTAGTAGATGGCGACCGATTCACTAAGTAGCAAGCCATATTCACTGTTTTCACCAAGTATTTTTTTGCCTAAACCTGCATTGAACATCATACAACGAGCTTTCTACAAAAGAATTTTGTTCATACGTTCTGCCACTCTATTCTGTTGCGGTGTGGGAGGGACTGTATGATGTCTAACGATTCCATCCTTCTTGCAAAACTCATTAAATTCTCCTCTACAAAACTCAATGCAATTATCAGTTCTCAGCCTTGTAATCAACCTCCCAGTCTGCTTCTCAATCAAAGACTTCCACTGCTTAAAAGTCACAAACACCTCATGTTTATGTCTCAAAGCACGAAAAATATCAAGAACACATGAACACAAAGGTATACGTGGTTTAGCTTGTAGCCTACGTCCACGGGCGAATGAGAATAACTTTACTAAATTGTGAGGAATACAAAGTGGAATCTTTCAGTCTCTCAATCCCAAATAACACCCCAATATTCCTGTACAATCTCTCTAAACAAAGGGAACAAAAAGAGAGATAAATCATAACGACGGTATCCGGAAAAAAAAACTCTCTTTCTTCTTTGTATTGGTGCTACAAATTGTAGATTGATGGCTTAATCTCGGTTTGGCCCCATATGCATGTTTATATAGTCCTAAAGCCAATTGCTTGTTGTCCAAGATACATAACTTCTAGTTGGAATATAAGTTCAAAAATTGCAGCATCTTGAATTCTAATTGAAGTGGAACTTTGATAACTGAATCAATTAGAACTTTTGTTCACCACGTGCATACCTCTAAGCCCAACATGAGTCCGTGTCATATTGCATATAGAACCCTTCATAAATCAATTAACCACCAACTTTCAAAACAATATAGATTTAAGTATTTGAGACAACATATAGCAATAGGTGTCAATTATCATGGGAGGAGTTTACATGAGAAGCAAGTGCATTCTCCTCCACAACGATACCAAATATTTCCCTATTGACAAGGGACCATTTGTTTAATGTGATCAACTATCACTTGCCAATTTGAGATGTGAGGTCTACTATTAAATTAACTCACAAAATTAGTTAGTTGAATGTGACAAAAGTCTAAAGAACAGCGTTGACGAAGAAGAACCGCTTTGCAAGATATATTATTCATCCATTGTTACCCAAAGGAATATTATTCACTTATTATTCTGTGGATAATTATGATTCATTGTTACTCGACATTTTCTTAAATTGTTTGTTACAACAAGAGAATATGAGATCATGAGGATCAAATGTAATACTGTAACTTTGCAAAAGAAATGGAACTTCTAATTCTAAAGGTGCATTAATTAACCAATACTTGTTACTCAAATAAATAAATAAATATATAAAAATAATAAATCAATACTTTTGAAGACTTTGACAGATGGGGGGAAATATTTATGAGCGGAATTTAGATCTTCTTCGCCGTGAAAAAAATAATGGAGAAACCATTACTTTTTATACTAACCGTTGATTATTTTGTGAGTGAATAAAATCTATTTTAAATTTAGTACTCACTGTACTAATTTGCATTTAAAAACAAATCATAACAATCAATTAGGCAATCAACGATTCTAATAATGTAGTAGTCTCTCAATTACTTTTTTTCAATACTGGAGAGGATCTGAATCCAAATGAATGAGGGTGAAAAGAATGCTAAGTATAGTCGTCATGAAGCGTTGATAGATTGGAGGAAAGAGAAAAGTTTTAAGTGAAGAAGACTAAATTGATTTTGTCTGCCATCTCCCATTTGTGTAACAGTTAAACCCCTTTTATGCCACCTCCGCTAGAGCTCCTGGACAAGTTCTTTAAAATACAAGTTACTTAATTAGACGCGTACAAGTAGACGTTGAACTTTAATCTGAATTTCCTTTGTGAATCTTCAATAAAGAATCATGTGATTAAACCAATTCATATTGACTTGGATGGATTATTTGACCGTATATTATACACACGGGTCCATGTTTTGTGCGGGTAGACCGGGGATCACAACGGCCCAGCCACAATCATATCCACCAACTTGGCTGGTCAAACCTCAAAACAAAGATGGATTTCAAGGTTCAAACAATTAAACTCTAGTCTTAATGGGGAGAGAGGGGAAAAAAAAAAGAAAAAAAAGAAGAAAAAAAGAGGAAAAGGAGCAAGACTATTGTCTAACCATCAATTTGAGAAATTTCTAGTCATCGATCTGAGAGGAGACTCCATGGGGGCAGACCTACAATGACGAATTTCACATGGTAATACAGGGACGTGGAGATAAATAAATATATTTTAAATTTGTTAATTTAATTGATAAATAAATATATTTTAAATTCGACGATAGTATTCAAGTGATGTGATCTGATACCATGTTTTATCTGAGAGCTTAAATTGGAAAGTTCAAAATATCTAGTAGATCAAATCTATTGGACGTGTGATCTTCTATGGTTTTAGGCTAGTGCAAATAATGCATTTGGTTTAGCTCTAAACATGATGTTTTGAAGATAAATTTAAGGGTTATTTAGACATTAGTCCCCCAAAATCTTCAATAATTCCGTATTAGTCTCTCAAATCTCAATAATTGCACATTAATCACTCAAATCCTAGTGTTATTGCACTTTAGTCCCTCAATGACCAATATCCCTCCTCTAATGATTTTTGAGGGTTATTTGCAATTTGGCATTCTAAAGTTTACACCTTTTTAATCTTTGATACCCCAAAGTTTTTTGGCACTTTGATTCCCCAACGTTTACACCTCTTTTAACTTTGATACCACAATATTTTTTTTGACACTTTGATACCCAAAGTTTACACATTTTTATTTTAATACCCTAAAGTTTGGGGTATCAAAGTCTCAGAAACAAAACCTTTGGGTATCAAAGTGAAAAAAATAAACTTTATCTTAACAAAATAGTTAGAAAAAAGTATAAGGTATAAAAGTTACAGAGGGTGTAAACGTTCGGGTATCAAAGTGTCAAAAAACTTTAGGTTATTAAAGTTAAAATTGTGTAAACGTAAAGTATTTAAGTGCAAATAACCCTTTTTTTCCCTTAAGAAAATGGGTTTTCATAGACAAATCATAATTAAGGGGTATTTGGGTAGGTGAACGACCAAATTGCTAAGAGCCCTCAGGACTTGAAGGACTAACGAGCAGTTATTGAGATCTGCGGGAGTAATATGGGATTATTGAAAGATTTTTTTTCCCTCTCTAAATCACCACACGCACCTATATGTACACTGAATCCCATGCATACATTAAAAAAAAAAAAAGATTTTGGCTGAAGATGGATAGCATATATATATCTCTCCCCACAAATGGTAATGGATAGGGCGCATCTCTGTCTCCGTTCCTCGTGACATCACATGGGAGATCCCGTGAAAACTTATCTCGACATTTGCCTCAATTAGAAATGAGAGCACACATTCACAGATGCATGTAAAGAGACGGTTAACTGTATCCCGTGTGCATGGTTAGACTCTGGCTACCTAGCTAGCAAAAGGACGATTTCACCCTTTCAAGTTGACTTCTCAACCCGGGAGAAAAAGTCTTTTCATTTTCTCGCACGCCTAGCTTCTCCCTTTGTTTTTCAGATTATGAAATGGTCGACTGTCATCATCTCGCTCGGTCTGCCGGATTTAGACTTAAATAAAATTTTCAAAGCACTCATTAGAAAGTGCAAGCTAGGTTGTTTTCTAATATTTTGGTCCAAACTTTCTACGAATCAGCTCAGCAAGTTGTGTATTAAAGAGGATGCATTAAGATATATCAAGTAGCTAGTATCTCGAAATTATTGCAACGTATGCATCTACGTATGAACAAGCTATAATTGGGACTACAGCCAACACGTAGAATGTGTCTCGCGTCCCGACTTCAGATACGTGTGCAATATTATAACTTTACGGGAGAAGACAGCTCGAAGTTTCTTGATGAATGAAGGTATCAGCCGCGTGAAATTAAATAGTTAGGGAGAGCAGGTCATGTGATAAGCTAAGCTTCGGCGCGGCCGTAATTCATGTTAGCGATGAATGATCTAGTTAGAATTGGATATACAAGAAAACTTATGAAAGAATTACAGTGGAGAAAAGATGAACATAAGAGATATATATATATAAAAGACAACAACTTTAAGATTACAAAGTAGATGGAGTTCGAGACCAGTGAAACATTGTCTCCTTAAAGCAGATTCGCCCCCTTTGGAGTGCTCGTAAACTAATGCGGACGTCTGCCTCTCAGGATACAACGAGTTCGCAAGGCAGCCAGCACCTGCTCCTTGCTGTGCGAACCGAACACGAAGAGGAGAACCGGAGGACAAAGATAGAGAAAGATTGAAGAGGAGAGAGATTGCTCTTTTTCTTGCTGAAGCTTGAAGGATTGCGGTATTTATAGCATGGTGAAGAATGGGCTCGTAGAAAATTTCGACGGAGATGGAGGGGTAACGTTCATTGGTTACACGGAGAAAGATTTGTAACCGCCCCACGTGCAGATAATGCACATTAAATTTTGTAACAGCCCTACAATTTGCTTGATCGCCAAATCTGTAACCGCTCTACTCGCGAAATTTTTCTCGTGGGCAAGTTGAACCAGAACCCGGCCCAATTATGCCAAGGCTAAAACTTATCTCTACAGGCAAAACCTAACTTGTTCTAAGCCACTGAGATTTGGTGCGACATTCGTGTCCGCAGGTCGTGTGCCTGCACACAACTTCAAGCTAATCGGACTAGTTTAGATCCTAGGATTTGCACCCCCCTACGCTGACGCGCGAGGTACAATATCCCCAATAAGAGCTTAACTCCTATTATTGGGCTTTCACTTATAAACCCATCATCATTCTTTGCTCTACCCAATGTGGGACTAAACTTCCCACTTGTTCTTAGCCCCTTTAAGAACTATTTTTCTCATTTTCTAAATTCTATTTTTTCCAACAATCCCCCACATAAATAGAAAAAAAAAGATTATTTGATTTGACTCGACTTAGAAAGTTCTTCCATGATTCCTGCATAGGACAGGTAGGTGTTACCCTTTGAACATTCCCTCATGAAATATACTTAGTTTACTAGATGTCCAGTAAACATAATGTTCTTTAACTGTCCTGCTTTTCCTTATAAATGAACCATATATTTCACACATGAATCATTGTCTCAATGTTCGGTTCTCATGATTATGTCCGGTTTGGCCATGGACATCGGTTTGGCCATGTACATCAACCTGGTTTTGCGAGAGTTTCAAGAGAATTAAGCCCCCACAATTCTCTTGTTTAAGCGGCTCTACTTCACTCTTGCATAGGTGATTTATTTAATTCTTAAGTAAATCATTAAAGTAACATATTGCTACCCTAGATCGTTCAATGTCACTTTTATAGGAATGGGTCGAGATTATCCTGTATAGTGACTACATTAAGTTCTCATAACTAAGTTGTCCATTTGAACCTAGATCTTGGGATCTCCAGTCAACTAGCTATGGTTTTCCTTTATAAGAACTTCATACTTCCATTAGCTTTAAGCCCATTCCTTTGACATCTTCTCAACTAATTCTCTGTTCAACCCTATGGTTAGCGGATCCGCAATGTTATCTCGTGACCTCACATAGTCAATAGTGATAATTCTAGTTGAGAGTAATTGTTTAATGGTATTGTGTCTACGACGTGTCTAGACTTACCATTATACAAAGCACTCTGTGCTCTCCCAATTGCTGATTGACTATCACAATGAATGCATATCGGTGGCACAGGTTTCTCCCATTTTAGAATGTCCTCTAGAAATTGACGCAGCCATTCAGCCTCTTCTTCACACTTGTCCAAAGTAATGAATTCTGATTCTATTGTGGACCTGGCTATAATAGTTTGTTTTGAGGACTTCCAGGATACAGCAGGGCCACCCAGTGTAAATACATATCTACTAGTGGACTTTGTGTCTTTCATATCAGATATCTAATTTGCATCACTGTACCCTTCTATAACTACTGGATATCTTGTAAAATGAAGTGTGTAATTCTGAGTATATCGCAGGTACCTTAATACCCTCACGATTGCTTTCCAATGAACATCACTTGGATTGCTTATAAATCTGCTGAGTTTACTGACCGTAAATGCAATATCAGATCTAGTACAACTCATTAAGTACATTAAACTTCTAATAATTCTCGAATATTCCATTTGAGAAATTATCTCCTCTATTCTTCGCTAGATGGAGACTAGTGTCCAATAGAGTTCTAGCAATTCTAGAGTCATCATTATTGAATCTTTCAAGGATCTTGTCCACATAATGAGATTGACTCAAAGTGATACTTTCTACTGTTCTAGTGGCCTTAATTCCTAAAATCACATCAACAGGTCCCATATTTTTCATATTAAATTTTGAGTTTAACATGTTTTTAGTAGATTTGACAATTTTATCATCACTACCAACAATGACATAGCCTTTCTCGGTATCTTTAGTGTATACACATTTACACACTCATTGATTTTGTATCTATTCACAATTATTGTATGGTCAAATTTTTCATGCCACTTCTTTGGGGATTGTTTTAGACCATACAAGGATTTCACTAATTTATAAACTTTCTTTTCTTTTCCTAGAACTATGAAGCCCTCGGGCTGTTCCATGTAGATTTCTTCATCTAAATCCTCGTTTAAGAAAGTCGTTTTTGTATTCATTTGATGTACTTCTAAGTTTCTCAAGGCCGCGATTGCAAGAATCATTCTAAATAAATTTATTCTCGTCACAGGAGAATAAGTGTCAAAATAATCTAGGCCTTCTCATTGCTTGTATCCTTTAATTACAAGCCTGGCTTTATATTTATCGATTGAGCCGTCGGGTTTCATCTTCCTCTTAAAGATCCATTTAGATCCTAAAGGTTTACAACCAGAAGGAAGATCAACTAATTCCCACGTGTGGTTTTGCAGAATTGAATCAATTTCACTATTGATTGCTTCTTTCCAAAGAGGTCCCTCCGAAGAACTTATAGCCTCAGTATAAGTTTGGGGTTCCTTTTCTAACAAATATGTTAGAAAATCATCTCCAAATGATCTTTCTACTCTTGCCCTTTTGCTACGTCTCGGTTCTGTTTCTTGAACCGAATCATGATCTTCATCATTTTGATTCATAGCATTATTTGTTCGTTTTGATGGACCTGATCCATCACTGGATTTACAAGGGAATATATTTTCAAAGAATGATGCGTTCCTTGATTCCATTATCGTGTTCTTGTGTATATCCAGAATTTGTGAATTATACACAAGGAACCGATAGGCATTACTATTATGTGCATAGCCTATAAAAATACAGTCCACTGCCTTTGGACCTATTTTTATTTTTTGGTGTTAGAACTTCTACTTTTGCAAGACACCCCCACACTCGCAAGTATTTATAGGATGATCTCCTATCTTTCCACAACTCATATGGAGTTTTTTCTTATTTCTTTTGAGGTACCCTATTTAGAAGGTAATTGCTTGACGAAATAGCTTCACCTTACATGTTTTGAGGTAATCCTGAACTTAACAGCATCGCATTGATCATTTCCTTTAAGGTGCGATTTTTACGTTCAGCAACACCATTTGATTAAGGTGAGTAGGGTGCGGTCACTTCATGTATTATTCCATGTTGTGCACAGAATTCACCAATTAGTGCTTCATACTCACCACCTCTATCGCTTCTCAATCTTTTTATTTTCTCATTGAGTTGATTCTCAACTTCATTCTTATAGAGAATAAATTTCTCTAAGGCCTCGTCTTTACTCTTTAGCAAATACACATAACAATATTTTGTGCAATCATCAATAAAGGTAATAGAATATTTATTACCACCTCTAGTTTGAACAAACTTTAGATCGCACACATCGCTATGAATCAATTCAAGTGGTTTAGTGTTTCTCTCTATAGTTTAAAATGATGACCTTGTTAATTTTGCTTCAACACATATTCCGCATTTATATTTTATATCAATTTGGAAAGGAGGAATATGGTCCAAGTTAATTAATCTACGTAATACGTAAAAATTAACATGACCTAGTCTACCATGCCACAAATTAGAACACTCAAGCAAATAAGCAGAAGTGGATTTATTTCCATTATTCTTAATAGCCATTACATTCAATTTGAAAAGTCCATTAGTGGCATATCCCCTTCCCACATACACTCCATTCTTTGACAAATTAACTTTGTTAGATTCAATAACCATGCAGAAGCCCTGTTTGTTGAGCAGCGACCCAGATGCCAGATTCTTGCGGATCTCTGGCACGAACAAGACATCAGTCAGGGTCACTGTCTTGCCAGAAGTCATCTCAAGCAACACCTTTCCTTTGCCTTCTATAGCTGAAGAGGTAGAGTTCCCCATATAGATTTTCATACCTTCAGTCGGTGAGAATGTGGAGAACAGATCCTTATTGGTGCAGACATGTCTTGTAGCACCAGTGTCAAGGTACCACGCCATTCAGTTTGACCCCACCATGTTCATCATAGAGATCACCGCGATCAGATCATCATCACCCACGTTGTCAACCATGTTGTCTTCTTTGTTCTTTGGGTGCCTGCATTCAGTGGACTTGTGGCCCAGTTTACCATAATTGAAGCATGTTCCTGTAAACTTCTTCTTGACGACTCCTCCTTTGGTTCCAAGCTTTGAATTTGGCTTCTTGCCCCTATTGATTCCTCTTTTGTTCTCCACAACATTTGCCTTTGCTGTCAAAGGCCCGGATGCTTTGCGCTCGGAAACTCGGTCGTCCTCCTCAATTCGGAGCGAACAATAAGCTCCTTCATGTTCATCTCCTTGCACTTGTGCTTGAGGTAATTCTTGAAGTCCTTCCATCCAAGAGGTAGCTTCTCGATCACCGCAGCCACTTGGAAGGTCTTGCTTAGCACCATTCCTTCTGCATAGATTTCGTGCAAGATCACTTAAAGTTCCTGCACCTGATTCATCACAGTCTTCGAATCCAGCATTTTTAAGTCTAGGAAGCGGCCGACGACAAATTTCTTTGCCCCAGCATCTTCAGTCTTGTATTTCCTATCCTGAGATTCCCACAACTGTTTAGCTATCTTGTACGCAGCATACACCCCGTACAATGAATCGTGCAGACTATTCATTATATAGTTCTTGCACAAAAATCAGAGTGTTTCTAAGCTTCGATGGTGCTAATCACTTGCGCATCCGCATTTCCCTCAGGCATCACCGAAACATCCTCCGTTAAAAACTTCGCAAGGTTCAACGTGGTGAAACAAAATAGCATCTTTTGCTGCCATTTCTTGAAGTTCAAACCATTGAACTTCTCTGGCTTCTCAATGTGGTTGAAGGAAACCGTCAGCCCACTAACTAGGACGGCCACTTGCATTGCAGTAGCGGCATCATGGGCAGAAGCACCAGCATTGGCGGAACTATTCCCGATGACAAAATCTTCACAAGAGGAAGGCATCTCAACTCAACTAGAATCTGCTTTAAGTTGTTAATGACAAACGATCTAGTTAGAATTAGCTATACAGGAAAAACTTATGAAAGAATTGCAATGGAGAAAAGATGAACATAAGAGATACATGTATAAATGACGACAACTTTAAGATTGCAAAGAAGATGAAGCTCGAGGCCAGTAAAACATTGTATCCTTAAAGCAGATTCGCCCCCTTCGGAGTGCTCGAAAACTAAGGCGGACGTCTACCTCTCAGGATACAACGAGCACGCAAGGCAACTAGCACCAGCTCCTTGCTGTGCGAACCGAACACGAAGAGGAGAACTAGAGGATGAAGATAGAGAAAGATCGAAGAGGAGAGAGATTACTCTTGTGTGTCTCTGAAGCTTGAAGGACTGCGGTATTTATAGCATGGTGAAGAACGGGCTCGTAGAAAATTTCAACGAAGATGGAGGGGTAACGTTCATAGGTTACGCGGAGAAAGAATTTTAACTGCCCCACGTGTGTAGACAGTCAAAAAATTTTCTAGAACGAGGGTCGCATGCCTTCCCGTTATGAGACTCGAGGGTCACCATCGAAGCAAAACTTAAGACTCTAGCGAGCTTCGCCTACAGCAGCGAAGCTCGAGTCTCAACCGAGGTTCGCCTACAGCAGCGAAGCTCG
>JBAKGM010071897.1:0-13828 GCA_037177215.1 Asparagus racemosus
CTTCCTATCAGGATTCTTCGAAGACGACACTGAAGTCTCTGTCCATACCCTTCTTGCCACAAAGCAAAAGAAGGGAGTCCCTCAAAGCCTTTGTTAAGAGGTTCCGAAGTGTGGCTCTTCGATGCCCGGTATGACACAATATGCACTGGTGGAAACCTGTCGACACAACTTATAAACGAAACTCCTATCCTGAATGGGAGTTGCAGATTGCCGCTCCTAGAGACAGTTAATCTTTTAAGGTGAACAAACTCAAAAAATTATTTTTAGAATCAAAGCTGAAAAAGAAAGCGAGCAACGAGACCAAGCCCAATCCTTTCAGCCAGAAGAAATATTACAAATACTGAAAGTAATCCTCTTTAATAGGATGGCAGGTCCACAAGGCTATCATGTTAACAATTACCTCTGATATGCCATGCCTACCTCTTTTTCCCCTTGCGATTGTCCAAGATTGGGGGATTGTTCGTCGGATTCTGAGTAATAAATTTTCTGAATTGTCATAATATCTGTCAACCACGAAATTTACATATCCTTATCATGTTAACCTCACACCTCTGACATCCAACTTATCGACTCTCTTCAATAGAGCGATAAGTCCTCAAAGTTGCTCAAATTGTAACGCAGTCCTGTCACGTTAATATTATACCTTTAACAATCAACTTATTAATCCTTCTTAATAGGATGATAAGTCTTTCAAATTTGCTCAAATCGCAATCAACTTATCAATCATCCTCAATAGGATGATAAGTCCTCAAAATTGCTCAAATCGCAACGCAATCCTGTTACATTAACATTATACCTCTGATAATTAATTTATCAATCCTTCTCAATAGGATGATAAGTCCCCAAATTTGCTCAAATCACAATCAACTTATCAATCCTTCTCAATAGGATGATAAGTCCTCAATTTACTCAAATCACAATCAACTTATCAATCCTTCTCAATAGGATGATAAGTCCCCAAAGTTGTTTAAATCGCAACACAACTTATCACATTAATATTATACCTCTGACAATCAACTTATCAATCCTCCTCAATAGGATGATAAGTCCTTCGAACTTGCTCAAATCACAAGTCCTTACACTTGTTCAAATCGCAAGTCCTTCAAACTTGTTCAAATCACAAGTCCTCAAAATCTTATTCAAACCACAAGTATGAAAGGCATGCCAAGTTAACATTATACTTTTGGCACCTTAGAAAAGTGTAAAAGGCTTAGTTGAAAATGTGAGGGTTAGCCCCGCGTCTGAATTCCAAAACGAGAGAGCCAACACTACGTCTCAACTTAAAGATGCAAGAGTCAGCCACGCGTTTCAACTTCAAGATGCCAGAATTCATCCTTGTAACGACTAGCGTGGACAAAAGCAAAGTGCAAATCTCTTAAATAAAGAGCATTACCTTATCAGAGTCAGACAAAGAAGATATCCAAAATATTTTGAAAACCCGTCCCAGTCAACCGCGGACTTTCAAAAACTTTGGAGGGGGTTCTGTAGGCTGTCTAAAATTTTTTAATGATAGTTACTACCCACAAAATACTGTTGATGAAAGTTACAATCTGATGACCTTCACAACAGCAGAGGAGATTTACAATTTGATGACTCTAGAACGTAGGGGTTACAACTTGCTAATCCTTATGAAATTTAACCAAGAGATTACAATAAAACAATCTTTTCAAAGCTCAAAACGTGAAGCTCAGCATCGCGTCCAAGCACAAAACGTGAGGCTCACCACCGCGCCACAAAGTACAAAACGCAGAGCTCGTTACCACACTTCAACCTCGAAACGCGAGGCTCACCACCGCACCACAAAGTACAAAACGCAGAGCTCGTTACCGCACTTCAAGCTCGAAACGAGAGGATCACCACTGCATCTCCAAGCACAAAACACGAGGCTCACCACCTCGCCACAAAGTACAAAACGCAGAGCTCGTCACCGCACTTCAAGCTCGAAACGCGAGATTCACCACCGCATCACAAAGTACAAAATGCGGAGCTTGTTACCGCACTTCAAGCTCAAAACGAGAGGATCACCACTGCGTCTCCAAGCACAAAATGCGGGGCTCACCACCGCATGTCAAAACTCAAAGCACCGCGTCTAAGCTCAAAACACAGAGGTCATTACAGCATTCAAAGTTCAAAATGAGGGGCTCGTCCTCGTAACGCAAAGGACACCCTCATGCCCAAAACGCGAGGGTCCCAACCCCGCGTTTCAGTTTTGAGCTGGAGACATGAGGGTCACTCTAGAACGCAAAATTCGCATTTAACTCGTTCAAATACGATCTAAACAGTTCCAAAACCATTTTGCATGATCTGAGGGCAACTAACTCTCATTTAGAAGAGATTAAAGTGGTCGTTACACCCCTTAAACCTCTATAAATAGCTAAAAAATCAGCTGAAGAACGAGGACTCAGACCAAGGAATTGGCTTTTGGGCTTTCTTTTTTGCTTCAACTTCCACTTGAAAAAGGAGGGTTTTTTTAGGGCTCTTTCTTTTAGATCTTCAACTCCCATTTGAAAAGGGCCACGAAGAGGACTTCCACAGGGGCAAGAAGTCTCCTTTGGAGGGATCAAACTCCTTCTTGAGTTCACAAAACTCGTTAGAGTTCAAAACTTGCTCAGCGAGTTCTTTCCAATGCTGTTCCACGAGCTAAGACGTTTGGATCATCAACGGGATACAAGACTCAAGGCCCCTTCGCTACTGCGAAAACTCGGCCTTAAACAAAAGGGAAGATCTCTATCGATCCTTCCTTCTTTTGTAAATTGGGCAACCGATCGAGGAAGTTTGTAATTTATTTTTCTAAGTTGGTTAGAGAGGGATTACTTTGAGAGACTGTAACACATTCTTTTTCTAAGTCAGTTAGAGGGAATAACATTGATTTTACATTTTCTCGAATTTTTCTCGTGAACAACTGCTGAGGGGAAGAATTGTAAGCGTGTAATTTGCGAAGTCACAGGAGATGACCATACCATGTTGATTCATGCAAGGACAACTTTAGTTGACAAACGACCAAAAGTGTCTCCTAGTGAGTGTGCTAGGTCGAATGGTCAACACCCCCAAAAGAGGACGTGTCTTCCAATTAAAGACAACGTTACACTTGGGGAGTGGAAGTACAACTCGTGACGATTCACAGTAACAAGCAATACGTCGCCCTAATTGACCACGTCATCAGGCCGGGGGTGGCAATACACGAAAAAGGATAATTGATGAAATAGACTGTTCCTGCTCGTGTGCACGCCTGATCAAGACATTGCTATCAGGATGTGATTGCTCTGAGTTGAAGGTTCATCCACAAGGAGCTTCGGTGTTCGAAAGGCTCTTCCTGTCAACAGCATGAGAGTCGACGCCAAAGCCAAGATGCTTCTGAAGAAGAAGATCTACCGTCCAAAGAGACGAATTCCCTGAAGTCACCATTAACATGGTAGACAAAAGGAAAAAAAAGGCTGCAACAGACACAGATCCTGACTTCACTCCTGAAGGAAAAGTCAGCGCCCGAATTTCTTAGAGAATGTCTCGGTTACAACTGCGAGCTACACAATGCAGCGATTATAGAAGGATGCACGAAGGAGATTCATTTGTAGATGAGATCTCCAACACCTACTCAGCAATGGCATCCGATGACACGATGTCGAGCGTCGGTCAGACTAGAGAAGCTTACACTATTACTCCCAAAACGCTAGCCCAGATGTTGCAAGAAGAGTTGGCTAAGCAGAGAGAAGAGTTCAGAGCTAAAATGAAGATAGAATGGAGCTAGCCGTGTAGTAGATGAGGGAGTTGCAAAGCCTGAAAGCTGTACAACCTGAGTCTAGTCAACAAGGCAGACCCAGTCACCATATCGCTCACGATATTGAAGATAGCGATACAGAAGGGGATGAAACCGTCATTGCTAACCCACCTTTGAAGAAAACTACATCAGGCACTCAAAGTGGAGATTGCCCAACCCATCATACTGAGAATAATCTGAAACAAGGCGAGGGTGAAAGTGGAAAAGTGAAAGAGCTTCAAGGCAAGATCAATGCTCTGATATCCACTCAAGAAGTCAAGAAGACCGGCATACCGTGTCCGTACCCAAGAGAGTAGGAATCAATTCCGTACCCATCAAAGTTCAACTTAATTAACTTCACACCATTTGATGAGAGAGGCTCACCTAGGCAACATTTAATCTACTTCAAATCCCACCTGGGGGTTATTTTCGGTAACGAGCCCTCGCTGGCTAGGTCATTCGTTGGCACTCTTCGGGAAGCTGCCTTCGATTGGTACCGCCATCTCAAACCGGGAAGCTTTAACAGCTAGGACGACATGGAGACCATATTCCTCGACAATATCTTTGACGGTGATACCGAGATATCCATTGGAATGTTGTTAAGTGAAAAACAAAAGGACAGAGAGACGGTAGATAGCTTCATCAAGCGGTTCTAAAACAAGGCAATAAATTGTCGGGACCCGATAACTGAGGAGTTCATTCTCCAGACATGCCACAAAACCTTTCGTTGGACGTGCTAGAAGTGATGGGAACGGCACCATCCAAGACATGGAAGGATTTGAAGGTGCGCGGGGAGCAAGCCGATCGATTCCTTAGGAGGAAAAAGGCAGAAGGTTTATGCGCATAAATAGAATTTCGTCCCACACAGCAAATGGAGGGAGCAGGCGAAAGCAGTGGACGTAAACCAAGCATTCCAATTGCAGCCACCCCAACAATTGCAGCCCCAATGGTAGCAAAGGCCTCAACAACAAAAGCTCTCTCCTACGAGGTTCCCTAAATTCTATTCTTTCAAAGAAGACGAGATTCTTGGTATTTTTAAATACCTCCTAGGGAACAATAAGATCCAGCTACCCCCCCATAGTGAATCAAGAGGAGGTAAATAAAGTCACGGATCCAAGCTACTGCGCATTCCATAGAGCAGTCCACCATCCGACAAAGTCGTGCTACCATCTCAAGGATAAGATCTAGGCCTTGATCGATGTACCCAAAGCTGTCTAAAGGGTAAGTTTGAACCCAATTGGGAAGGATCGTTTGTGATAAACATAGTCTATTCGAACAGTGTGTATCGCCTAATCACTCAAAATAGCGACAGACAATTAATGCTAATAAATGGAAAGTTCCTAAAAAGTACTATCCTTAGTATACTTAGAATAATCCATTTTGACGGGAAGTTCCTCATGGAATATTTCACCCATTTTCTTGAGGATAACCCTAAATCTCTTCTCCTACACTCACTGATCAAATTCATTGATGGTGTGTCCATAAAAAATCTTTCTAGTCCTATCCACCAGCAAAATCTCTTCTTGATTCCTTCCATGAATAAGAGATCCAATTTCAATATCAAGATTCCCTTGTGATAAGCAGAAGGACTTCATCCTTTCCTCCTCAGTCACACCTTCTTGAGGCTATGGCTGAAATTAGAATATCATCTCGATAAATGAGAAAATTCATTTCCAGATCAGATAGCGAATCCTATAAAAGTGAAAGTTATCTGAATCTTTCCGATTCTCGGAGTGGAGATTCCACTCTTAGTTTCACCTCTTAAGATTCTCGAAGTGGAGATCCTACTTTTAGTTTCATTTGCACTAGAGATAGAATATAAAATTCTTCCTCTCTAGGATCAACAGATAGGATATAAAATCTTTCCTCTCTTGTTTTGGGTTCGTCTCTGCCCCAAGAGAAGATAAATTTGAACATTTAGTTTCTCTAAACTTCACCTTTTACTCACGTGAGTTAAAAGAACCCTTTTGAGTCGAAGTCACATGGCCTGACTCTAATTTGATTCTCGAAGTAAAGATCCCACTTTGAATTTCTTTACAGATTTCCTAACACATGTGCCTCAAGAATCTTTTGACTCTCAGTTCACGTGAACAAAGAGTTCTCAATTGAAGCAGGAGATAAGAAAATACCTTCTTCTTCAACACCACGGGTTCGTTTTTGCCCCAAGAGAAGACACAACGGGTTCGTCTTTACCCCAAGAGAAGACACAACGGGTTCGTATTTGTCCCCAAAGAAGACACAACGAGTTCGTCTTTGCCCCAAGAGAAGACACAATGGGTTTTTCTTTGCCCCAAGAGAAGACAACAATTTCAAAAGCCTAAATCTACGCCTATTTATGCGTAGTAGGTGTTATTCCTATCCTTAAACCAGGAATAAGTTAGTGTCTAACACACACCGCCGGGTAGTCAATTCCCGTTATAATTGACCAAGTCTATGTATTCAGCATCGTAGCAAACAAAGTCTATGAATTTAATACATAGCTAGTCTCATTATTGACTTAATGATCTGTTATATCTACGCTTATTTATGCGTAGTAGGTATTATTCCTATCCTTAAATTAGGAATAAATCAGCGTCTAACACACGCCGCCGGGTAGTCAATTCCCATGACAATTGACCAAGTCCACGTATTCAGTATCATAGCAAACAAAGTCTATGTATTCAATACATAGTCAGTCTCATTACTGACCTAATGATTTGTTAAACCTACACCTATTTACGCGTAGTAGGTGTTATTCCTGTCCTTAAATCGGGAATAAGTCAGCGTCTAACACACGCCGTCGGGTAGTCAATTCCTGTGATAATTGACCAATTCTACGTATTCAGTATCATAGTAAACAAAGTCTATGTATTCAATATATAGCCAGTCTCATTATTGACTTAATGATCTGTTAAATCTACGCCTATTTATGTGTAGTAGGTGTTATTCCTGTCGTTAAATCAGGAATAAGTCAGCGTCTAACACACGCTGCCATGTAATCAATTCCCGTGATAATTGATCAAGTCTACATATTTAGTATCGTAGCAAACAAAGTCTATGTATTCAATACATAGCCAGTCTCATTATTGACCTAAGATTTGTTAAACCTACGCCTATTTATGCGTAGTAGGTGTTATTCCTGTCTTTAAACCAGGAATAAGTCAGCGTCTCACACACACCGCCGGGTAGTCAATTCCCGTGACAATTGACCAAGTCTACGTATTCAATATCATAGTAAAAATTCTAAGAGATTTCATTTTCTTAGTGCAACGTTACATGTAGAACAAATTTAGATATTCTACATGCTAGCCCAACTCAAACGGTAGTTAGTAAAAGCTTATCAAATCCGTTGATGTCTGAAGATTTGCTAAAAATCCTATCAAGATTATATTCATTTGTTCAAAACAGAATAGATGAAGGTAATTAGCAGTTTTCAGGCTTGAGAGCTCCTCCCTATACTTTAGAGGAATCGTCAGGAGTTAGAAGCTGAATAATCTCTCGTTCTAGCTCAGCAGACACTTCATCAGAAGTCTTCAATTGTTCAGCTAGCTTGGAGCAACACTTTTCTACTCCAACAAGGTATACGAGTATAAGTTGTCTCCTATTTTATCGAGAAGTTCCTAGAGAGTATTTTCATAAAATGTTCTCAAGGATAACTCGACGACCCCTAATAGATCACTAAGAATACGCAAGCACGGACTGGCTCTCCCAGCCTCAAAAGCTTGAAAAGCTTAAATTATGATGATGCCGGTCAACGTGTCACAAACGGAGAATTCGCTGATTAACGGAGGGGTCTCGATAAGGTTGATGGTTAGTTATACAACAACTCACCAACACGAGTCAAAGCAAAGAGGACTAAAATTACCCGCTTCAGTTCAAGATTTTGACAGCGGTCAGACAATGAATGCAATATCGTGACACTTTCAGCCATCCTATAAAGCATTGGATAATCTGGAAGGATTGGAGAGATCAAACTCTGAAGCTATTTTCAGGTCCCATTACACCTATTGAAGGTTGGGGCCTATCATGTCCAAAGTATTTCAGGCTCTTCTATAAAAGAATGACATTGAAATGCTTTGGAGAGGGCATCTGTAGGCATTAAAAATTACCTATAAGACCCCAAACTCGACTCGTGACTGGGAGTTGATGTGTGGCAAGCCATCCAATAATTCAAGCGAGCAAGTTTGACGTCTGATCCCTCAGCTTGGCCAGTTGGCCCCACATTTGTCGGTTCAGCCTCGAGAACCACCAGAGTTGATTCAGGTTTGGCTTGAGTAGCCGGTGGTCCAGATTGAACGGGAGAGTCTTCAGTAAGAAGTAGGCTAATAAGTGTTAAGCATGGACTCAATATTGGATCCTTTAGGCGTGACACATAATGTGTCTTGGCTGAAGGCGAACCAGCGAGACACATCATGTGTCTCGACTGAAGGTGACCCAGCAAGACACAAAAAATGTTGCGCGTGAAGGGGGCCAACAACTGTCTCAGCAACTCAAGAATTTGACGGTTAGTCTCCGCATGTGATTTAGACCTTTCACATGTTTATCCCCACCACAACCCATAAACATGATGTCTCAAATAGTGTGTTCAAAGCAATTTGACCCCGAGTTACATTCGGGAGCTTTCTCTGAAGCTTACCCGTACAACGAATAATTTGAATCTAGATGCTCAGTATATTGGATGGTGCCCCTTCTTTAAATCCTCATTGTTGAAGAATAGTTATATGCCTTCATAATGATAATAGTGAGCAGTCATCTCCCACAATGACGGGTTAAAGTGTTCAGATAAATATTCATCCAGATACTCCTGTAAATTCAACTACAACCCAAGTTGCAACCTTCAAGATGAAGATGATCAGTTCAAAATCGACTCAATCATTTTAGCCAATTCAAATACAGAAGTAACAGCAATTGATCCCAGAATATAGTCAGTGACGTCACGTAGCCAGCGTTCAAAAGCTGCAGCAAGATATACGCCTTTCTATGAAGTTCAACATTGGACAGAAGTAAGGCCTATATTATCCAAAATATTCTAGACTCCTCAACAAAATACAGCAAAGTTTGAAAATTTTGGAGGGGGTATCTGTAGGCATTGAAAATTATCGATGAATCCCAAATATGATTTAATCATGAGAAGATTGAAGAACGATGTCATTTAAACCTAAGAAAATCAACCACAGGGGTAAAACTGACAAATATATGTCCCAGACACTTATTGTGTCTCGACCATTACCGAGACACTTGTTGTGTATCGGCCATGGCTGAGACACTTATTGTGTCTCAGCCATTACTGAGACACATGTTCAGTCTCGGCCATAGCCAAGACACATATTGTGTCTAAAGGATTTTTCATGTGTTTTATCAGCATTCGTGGGGTCCATTTGACCCTTTCAACACGTAGGAATGTTCATCTACGTTAGTGGGTGGTTACATCCTTGGAAAACGCCCACTAAGTGCATAAATGGGGGTATTAAACATGCTTTAATAGAGGGAGGAGCGGTTATAACAGGAGGAGACCCGACCCCTTTGGTCAAGACAGTTTTGTGCCTAGACACAAAAAGTGTCTCGCCCACTATGCAACTTTGACAGGTCACAACTTGTGTTCTTTTTAACAGTTACACCTCCTAAAGGCTATAAATAGCCCCCCTACGCCCATTGAAGGCTGGGTCTTGAATTTTTAGCGGGGGATCTGGAAGATCTTAGATTTTGAGGCTTGGACCTTGATCTTGATCTTGAGCTTGAATTTTGGGGGGATCTTGAATCTTGAAGATCTAGAATTTTGAGGGCTTGGAGATCTGGGATTTGGAGCTTGGAGATCTAAAAAAAGCTGAGAAAGAATTCAAGAATATTCTGCACTTGGAGATTCCTCGAGTTTAAACTTCACCCTAAATCTTGGGAAGAGTAGGTATCTTACTTGGCTAAGATATTTACTTAAGTTCTTGTTTTCTTAGCGAAACGTAAACTCAACCGCGTCAACTCGACGATTGTTGCTCGGTGGTCCACAGACGACGCTTCCCTAGCATAGGCAAAGAACCCATACAAGCAGGAGCTCGCTACATAGTGACTTCTATTCATGTTTTGTATGAGAGTGAGATCATTTTCTTTGTATTAGAGAAAGTTGCACGTGTAATCTTTCACTTGTTTTCATTTTGAAATATTTTGGAATGGAAACTTCAAAGAAACTCGTTCTCAGCGGAAACACGATGGCATCAAAAATTGCCAGTGAACCCCAAATATGATTTAATCATGAGAAGCTTGAAGAACGACATCTTGAATTTTGGAGCTTGGGGCTGGATCTTGATCTTGAATTTTGAGATCTTGAGGGCTTGAGGATTTGGGGCTTGGAGGATTTGGGGCTTGAGATCTTGGGCTTTAGAGATTTGGGGCTTGGAGTTCTAAAAAGAGCAGAGAAAGAATTCGAGAACATTCAACTTGGAGATTCCTTGAGTTTAAGCTTGTCTTAAATCTTGGGAAGAGTAGATATCTTACTGGGCTAAGATATTTGCTTAAGTTCTTATTTTCTTAACGAAACATAAGCTCAACCCCATCAATTTGACGATTGTCGCGCGGTGGTCCATGGACTATGCATCCCCGGCACAGGCAAACAACCCATGCAAGCAAGAGCTCACTACGTAGTGACTTCTGTTCGAGGTTTGTACAAGAGTGAGATTATTTTCTTTGTATTAGAGAGAGTTACACGTGTAATCTTTCACTTATTTTCATTTTGAAATATTTTGGAATGGAAACTTCAAAGAAACTCGTTCTCGGTGGAAACACGATGGCGCCCACACTGGGAGCCAATAGTCTCAACGTTGAGGCTATTGTATCGCAGCCAAACAACGATCAAGCCCAACTCATGGTAGATGGACTAGATTACGTCTTTGATCAAGCCGAACTCATGGTAGATGGACTACATTACGTCTTTGATCAAGCCAAGTCTAAAGAGTACCTCTCCTCCTGTTCATCAAGATCTTCCTCACCTCGCAAGTATCGAAGGATTTCATCTCCAAGGAGGGAGGTCCGACTTGTCACTAAGGGTGATGAATCTCACCCAGTTGTGGCGGAGGTTTCCCCTCGCTACAATACCTCAGCAAACTACAAAGCTGGAAGCTCTGCTTATGGTGGCTTTACTCTGATGAAAGAGTCATCTTACAAGATCTCAACAACTCTGATGGAGAGGGCTCTTTAGAGGCAACGTCAGAAGATGGCCCGCCAATTTGCGAAGGCCATGGAGTCGATGGTCGGAGTTCACTATTATGCAAACTCACGTACTCAGAGGCGTCAAGAAACTACGGCATCTCAATTCCAAACATTCAACACTCCGGTCAAGGAAGAATGTATTCCTATTAAGAGGATCCGTCTGACGAGGAGACATGCCCAAAAGCGTCGTGCACGTGCCGCTCGTGTGCGTGATGTTATACGCAAGGTGCAAAATTTGAAATTGGCCAAGGGATCAAGTCACAAAGTTTGGATCCTGAAATCTGCACAGTGTAAAGGACAGAATCTGGCCCAAGGCTCTACATTTGGCAGAGACACTTCCAACTGTCTAGGCCAAAGAGCCTTCAACTGAGACAGTCCAAAGTGTCTTGGCCAAAGAGCCTTTGACCGAGACACTTCCAGCTGTCTCGGCTAAAAAGCCTTCAACCGAGACAGTCCAAAGTGTCTCTACCAAAGAAATGTCAGCCTAGACACTTCTGACTTTTCAGGTCAAGGGAGTTCTCCTAGGTTGCATCCATCCACTTCTCCTGCTGTCAAATCAACGAGAAAGCTCGAGAATACAACTTCGGTGCTTAATCGCCTCGGTCCATAGCTCAGAAAACAAGGCAAAGCACCAGTGAAGGAACGCTTGGGTAATGCAATCTATACACGACAACAGACTGGGGGTCGTGTCCAGAATCATGCTGGTGTTCAGAAGTTTCTCAAGCAAGTCGGGACATCTCAAGCTTCAAGAATTCCTATCGCATCTCGTTTGAGCATCCTGCAGGAGGTCTGCGAGACTGCTGAGGGAAAGAATTTCAAGCGTACTGTTATTCACGATGTCACAAGAGATGACCATACCATGTTGATTTATACAAGGACAACTTCTGTTGACAAATGACCAAAAGTACCTCCCAAGGAGTGTGCTAGGTCGAAGGGTCAACAGCCCCAAAAGAAGACTTGTTTTCCAATTAAAGACAACGTTACACTTTGGGGTGGAAGTGCAATCCATGATGACTCATAACAACAAGCAATATGGCGCCCTAGTCGACCCCATCATCAGACTGGGGGTGGCAATACACGAAAATGGACAATTGATAAAATAGATTGTTCCTACTCGTGTACACACCAGATCCAGACATTGCTATCAGGATGTGATTGCTCAGAGTTGAAGGTTCATCCGCAAAGTGCTTCAGTGTTCGAAAGGCTATCCCTGCCAACAGCAGAAGAATCAAAGCCAAGGCCAAGACGTTTCCAAAGAAGAAAGTCTGCCATCCAAAGAGACGAATTCCCTGAAGTTGCCATTAACATAGTAGACAAAAGGAAAGGAAAGGCTGCAACAGACACAGATCCTGACTTCACTCCTGAAGGAAAAGTCAGTGCCCGAATTTCTCAGAGAATGCCTCGGTTACAACTGCGAGCTACACAACGCAAGGATTATAGAAGGATGCATGAATGGGATTCATTTGAAGATGAGATCTTCGATGCCTACTCAGCAATGGCATCCGATGACATGATATCAAGCATCGGTCAGGCTAGAGAAGCTTACACTCTTACTCCTAAAATGCTAGCTTAGATGTTGTAAGAAGCCTTAGCCAAACTAAGAGAAGAGCTTAGGGCCGAAATGAAAATAGAAATGGAGTTAGCCATGCAGCAGATGAGGGAGTTAAAAAGCTAGAAAGCTACACAACCTGAGTCTAGTTAAAAAGGCAGACCCAGTCACCATGTCGCTCACGATATTGAAGATAGCGATACCGAAGGGGATGAAACTATCATTGCTAACCCACCTTCAAAGAAAACTATATCAGGCACTCAAAGTGGAGATGACCCAACCCATCATACTGAGAGTAATCATAAGCAAGATGAGGGTGAAAGTGAAAAAATGAAAGAGCTTGAAGGCAAGATCAATGCTCTAGTATCTGTTCAAGAAGTCAAGAAGACTTGCATTCCTTGTCCGTACCCAAGAGAGTGGGAATCAATCCCGTATCTGGCAAAGTTTAATCTAATAAACTTTACACCATTCGACGGGAAGGGTTCACCCACTCAACATTTAATCTACTTCAAATCCCACATGGGAGTTATTTCCAGTAACGAGCCCTTGATGGTTCGGTCATTCGTTGGCACTCTTCAAGGAGATGCCTTCGATTGGTACCGCCATCTCAAACAGGGGAGCGTTAATAGCTCGGATGACATGGAGACCATGTTCCTCGACAATTTCTTTGATGACGATATCAAGATATCCATCAGATTATTGTTAGATGAAAAACAGAAGGACAGAGAGACGGTAGATAGGTTCGTCAAGTGGTTCTGAAACAAGGCGATGAATTGTCAGGACTCGATAACTAAAGAGTTCATTCTCCAGACTTGCCACAACAACCTTTCGTTGGATGTGCTGGAAGCAATAGGAAAAGCATCGTCCAAGACATGGAAGGACTTGAAGGTGCGTGGGGAGCAAGCCGAGCGACTCCTTAAGAGGAAAAAGGTAGAAAGATGCTAGCAAGCGGCATATGCGCACAAATAGAATTTTGTCCCACGGGATAAAGGGAAGGAGCAGGCGAAAGTAGTAGACGCTAACCAAGCATTTCAATTGCAGCCGCTGCAATAGTGTCAGCCCCAATGGTAGCAAAAGCCTCAACAACAGAAACCCTCTGCTACGAGGTTCCCCAAAGTCTATTATTTCAAGGAAGACGAGGTTCCTAGTATTTTCAAATACCTCCTTAAGAACAAAAAGGTCCAACTGCCCCCAATTGTGAATCAGGAGGAGGCGAATAAGGTCATGGATTCGAGGTACTGTGCATTCCATAGAGCGATGCACCACCCAACAAAGTCGTGCTACCATCTCAAGGATAAAATCCAAGCCTTGATCGATGGAGGGGTCATTACCCCAAAGCCGTCCAAAGA